>KN716397.1:110056-122566 GCA_000816705.1 Dictyocaulus viviparus
AAACATCCGGTCTATTGCGCTACCTATTTCACCACCGACGTCCTTGCTCTGTGATTCCTTTATACTTTACCTAATATGTATTATGTCTATAACTTTTATTCTTTTCAGATAGTCTACCACTTCAACGTTTCTGATAGGTGTCCCTACTGATTCCAATCAAAAGCTCGCTAAGATAAATGTGTCAAGAATCGATACCGTCTTCATTAAATAAAGTCACAAAGGGGTACATCGTTCTAATCCATAAAGGCCGATATTCGCCTGTGATGAGGGCTATGAGGACATTTGAGCAAGGCTATCTCACGAATCCAGGAACTAAAGCTGCACTGCCACAACTTTGTTGAAGCAGTGTGTGCAGAAGACCACCACGACAGTTGAACGAGAAAGAAGCGAGTAAAAGATTGTGGGGCCCGGCACGCGTTACGAGGGATACGAGTGAGGAAGGGCCATCCAAGTAACCGAGTGCTAAGTATTACACCTATTACCTTTTTACGTTCAATTGTGTTTTTAGCATGTACGCTTGTAAGCCTGAAACTACAAACATAAACAAATAGTAGGAAAGTTAGTTAACAATGAAAATTCTTATCATCTCATTTTGATGAAACTAGTTGAAAGGTGACTATCAATTAGGCTTAATAGTGATGTACAAATTAACATCTATCATTTTTTCAACAATTCAATGATGCTTTAAAAGTTTAAAACATAATCAAAATAATAAACATTATTAAGAATAAATAAGTAAGCTCATTAATTGCTTATAAGATTTGATAAAATGCAAAAAAAAAGTTTGGCTTCATTCCAACAATGATTTGTTTCTTGAACGCTTTTTATCCTACCTCGCAATTCATCCATTGAATGAAATCCATTGCCATCAAGTTGTGTACTCATATCACTTTCGTGAGTTTCTCCGAATACCTACAAGTGTGATAAACCTCTTCATTGAGAATTCTCTACCTCATATCACATAAAGTTATTCATTTCATATTCTACAGCTTTCATTGTTAATGAATCAGATAGATGTGACATTGATTTCTGCTTCTTTAACGTGTAAAAAATTAAAGTGTAACAAATAGCTGAGGGTGAAAAGCTCTTTAAAAAAATCACTTCACGAGATAGCAAAATGAATTGAGTATAACGAGTACAATCCTACGGTTGAACTCAGATTATTATTGATAGAACTAAAATATAAGGATTTGAACTCTAATTTGCGATAAATCATCAACTAGCGAGTGTTCTTCTTTTAACGTTTCGGACAAGCCAAATATCGAACTCAATGGTGTTCCTCTTTTCTTATTGCTATTGATAAACCTTAATCGATTCCGTAGCAAGAGAATAACTTTGAGGAGTGACAAATCGAAATCGACACATTCTTCCTCATCGGTTCAAATGTTTTCCTCTTCTCGATTCTATTTTTACGTGAATCCATTAACTACTTTGTTGTTGATCACCTTGACCGTAATTGAGTTTTTCATGGGTAGACTGTAGTTTTCACTCTCCATTCGTTATTGGTTTCTTGATGTGTTCCGGTTTTTTTTATTCACGTTTTCAAATGACTCGTTGATTTCATCGAAAATCTTCACCTACTTTAATATTAAGGTATATTAAATAGTCATAGAATCACTGGGTCCATAAATAATTCCATTATCGATTAGTATTTAAGTTTCCTATTTTCTCGAGGATGACTTGAGGAACAAATAAGTTCTTAACGTGAAATTATTGCTATTATCTAAATGGTAGGTAGCTTCTTGTAAATATTTACTGCGTTACATTATTTATAATATAAAATAGACAAAATAGTTGAATGATAAACACAACTTTCAGAAGGAAATATCATTGAATAGAAAACTTTAATCACTTAGACTCATCAGTTCGTTTCTTATTGTACCGTAATATTTTAAAAGTTTTCATTTCACTTGAGTATACCTTTTTGATTCTCGACGATTGAAGCACGGATTTTGTTTGAGTTACGGTATTCATAAGAGGCAGATATGCTGAAAACATATGCTGAGGTATTATTCAATGATGGAACTCATTACCTTACACTATCAAACAGTTAATAATTTTACATTATAAAATGAACATACACGTCAGTCGGAGGAAAGAATAAAAAAGAACTATCCCTTCAGTACATTTAAGCAGTTTTTTCGATATTATGCGAGAAAAAGCCCTCTAATCTGTTCATGACTTTATAATAATATGAAAAGCTCTATCTTTGATTGATCGCTTTTGAATTCAGATACATCCTCCATTTCCTCGTGGGTATCAACTCATTGACTCAGTTTGCCTGAATTATTCACGTAGTCGAATTGCCCTAGTTAATAATACAAAATCACCAACAACATTCCAAGCATACTTCATTACTAGTTCTGTTAACTACGACTCTAGTAAACATCGCGTAAAATATGGGACATTTGCCGCAATGGTAAAGATGCCGCGCAGTAGTACGCAGGCCGAGTCAGATTCAAAGCGGTCGGCAAATTCCGCCCAGTCGCTCTGTGATCGATAATTTGATGTCAAGGAAATCTGGGTGAGGTAAATGGCACTGGTATAGTAGAGAATGGCCAACTCAGTCAGTACTGAATGGACTTTGATTCGCATTCAATCACTTTCACGATATCATGTCTCACGCCAATGCATAAGCACATACCGTAACAGGCTTTGATTAACTTTAAATCTTACCTAAACGTATGTGAAATAATCAAGATGTCTTCACGGATTTTCCACAGATAGACATATGAATCCAATGTTCAAGCTAATTTATCACTCATTGCTTTTATCACATGATAAGCACATGAGTGATTTTTAATCAGAGTTATACAAATGACGTAAGTAGACGTCCATTGAAATGAAAGCCTTGGAAAAGACTAAAAATTCTTTCGCGTTTAATCTGAGAGCTTTCGAATATATTGCATATTGATAACACACTTTAAATTCTTTTATATAAATTAGAAATGTTTTGGAAAATTTCTGAAATCAAAAAAAGTGACCGTTTATACGATTTTGACTGTCATATGATAAGCTCCGATATTGATCCATTTCTTTGAAATGCGCCTACACAGACATATCGTTGAGGTTACTGAATGCTAGCGTGTTCTGTACAACGCCTTCAGACGACTTCAGATGTACAATATCGTAGCGCATCCTTACAAATCGCTTCAGTACCGAATCAATGAGCTTGCAGAAATGGCGAGCTTAACAGACTTGCTTGCTAGCACGAACCAGCATCACCTAACTTGAGACTGCACATAGCAACGATGCTTCTTACCAATACGTTTGATTGTAAATGCTTTTTACTTATTTCATTTTGTATTGCTATAGAAAATCTTTTTTTAATAATAGAGCGAGATTGGAGTGCCATTATAACTGTTGAGGTCAATTACTTAATCATTAAGCAGAAGAAAATAATCAGTACCGCTCTTCTTCTTCTTCTTCTTTCCTGTTCTGCCGTATAACGATTTTTTCTGAGATATACCGTAAACCATTGGAAGCCAAACAGGTGATACCAAAGATGAAAGCGCACTATCCTATAAAAGAATTTCTTTCTGTATTGATAATTCTGAGGTTGAACTGTTATTATTAGAGTACAAAATGTCACTACCTGTGATTGGATTGATTCCTTTTCCGTCAGGATAGGAGGTGAATTTTTATACGCGGTAGATTTTATTGGAACGATGGTAGTGTAGGTGGACTGACCGATGGCAAAAGCTTTGGCTAAGGGCAATAATGTGTAACGTCTACGCTTTATCTTCGCGGACGAGATGAAGCTTCTTGTTCCCAATCTTGTATTTATCTTCTAAAATAAATATTGAAGAAAAACAAGACCTTTAAACACTTTATTTCTTTAATTTAACTCACTTGAGGAATCTTTATTCTACGAAAAACTCCAGTCGTTGCAATATTGCCAACTTCAGCCTTTTTCAAATGATTAAGTGCCGCTGTCCTCCATAATCTAACCGATGAATTTTTAGCGAAATCAATTTGTGAAAGATCCGTCCACTTCGGATGAGTTTTCATGGCCTTATTCGATATTGCTGCTGTATTGGTTTTTACCTCAATAGTCTTCATATTTCTATCTGTAAATGATTGAGGTTCATTGAAAGCTGAACGATCTATTGATGAATTATGAGTAGTTGAAATCGAAGGTGATTCTACAGTTACGTCAGCTGATTTGTGTCTGTTTGACGTAGATGGTAATCGATTCATGATTCTTAATATTTTCGGCTTTGCGGCGACTTTTTGTTTTGTAAATAAAAGGGATATTTGTTTAGGGTCGTCAACTTTAAACGTCTCATTTTCTTTTGATTTAACAAGCTCAAGATGTGCATCATTCAAAGCTGTACTACTTAATGATACATGATGATGATCATCACGTTCAAATTCCAATGAAGAAGTGAATAATGTATCCAGCACTTCTGTTGATGGAAGAGATGAGGTGTTTTGAGACTTGAGAGTAGAATTGGTTTTACTAGAAGAGGTAGAAATTGGTTCAGAAGTAAACGTGCCCACAAGTTCATCTTCGTTATCTAACGTCGTATTATCATCTACTTGTGTTGTAGTGGATTTTACTCCTACAAAAATAGTACTCATTAAATCCTCCGTCGCGACTGACGTACTAGAAACGTTGGAAAATGATTGACTATCATCAAAAGTAGGAGTAAAAGTTGAGTTAACTTGCAGCGAACGATTTGGATTCTCAACCAACGATCCTTTATCGAATAGAAATGCTGTAGAGTTGGTCGTTTGAATCGTTGAGGTTGATTTTACTAGAGGTTCAAAAGTTGTAGATGATAATAAAGTCGCTGTTTCAATCGTTGTATTACTTTTGAGTGAGAGCAAAGAAGAAGTAGATGATGTTTCAGTTGAATTTCTAGGCCAATCTGCATCAGTAGGTAATTTTGTAATATTCTTTACAAATTGTCGATTTACAGCATGATAGTCTCTACCTGAAGGAGCATCTAGAGGTAGTAACGTAGGTTGACTCGTGATCATTATCCATTCAAAATTATCAGATGAGTTCAGTACAGAGTTTTGAGGAATATTTTCAACTTCAGACTGCTTTGAGCTATTTGAAATGTTCGTATATTTTATAGTATCATTAATATTAGTGTATGAATAATTGAATAATGTTGAAGAGGAATGTTGTGTAGTAGTAGCAGTAATAGTAGTAGTGACATTTTCGATAATGAGTGAAATCGCTCCAACTTCATTATTATCCTCCTCGTCAATTACACTGAAAAATAAAAACAGAATTAGATACAAGCTGAATATATATTTTATTTCATAGATGAAATAAAATCATAAAACGTTATCCGAAAAGATATCCTAGTAACTCCTTGATAGAGTAAAATATCTCCATAAAGCTTGTCAGTGTAATCGATTGGAACGAGAACAATATATCCTTCGAGTTTTTGCCTTTTTCGCATCTTTCAACTATTTATTGAGTTTCGAGGAAGATTATAAGAACTGCAGAGAGTGATGAGATGTTTCTGATAAGATCTTCCAAAGTAGTGAGGTACAGGAACGTGGGAATTTGATCAAACAATGGCATTGGATAGGAACACTTTCAGACTGTATGAAAGGCAAAATCGATCAAAACGTTGATCATTACAGATTACCGTATCGATCAATTTGTTACAGCTTAACAAACACTTGCACTAAAGCGTTTTCCTTCTCCCCTCCTAGAAGTGGATTTCGTTTTTCTTTACGATTTCTCATTATTACACGTTTTCGAACGCAACGACACTCAAACTAGACGGTGCATTCCTCAGGCAGGAGTCGACCTATTGATACCAGAATGAGGAAGGCGAGGTAATTGATGCCAGAATGAGAAAGGCGATGATAGGTAGCAGTTACATGATAAAAACTGGTCATATTATGTTAATGTGTACAGTACTCGCATTCAAACACATCAGGAGGAAAAAGAATATATAACGCATCCATTAAGAATAGATGACACCAAAGATTAGTTGGTGCAACCAACAAAAAAAATGCATTGATATCAATGCAGCAAAATTCATCAAGTATTAAGCTGTAGAAATTTCAAAGAGCAATTCTAACACTAAACAATAACCCCTACACAAATACACATACAATCAATAATAATAAATGCAATAAGAATTAGAAAATAAGAAACTAAATAATGAACTTAGAAGCATAATTGATTATTTGTTGACCTACGGAGAAGATTTCTATAACACATACATCCTAAGCGTGTTGTGATCTTTGATCTGCATTTTTACTCATAACTCAATCACTGCGAATGATATCGAACGCTGCAAACGATTTAATGATATTTCAAAGAAGTTGGTTTTATAAGAAGAATGAGGAAGAATGCTGAGGTACAAAGAATGAGGACTGATTGTATAATAATCTTTCATTTGATAAGTTGACAAGTGATTTTATTTTTTTAATAGTCTTTCACTAGTAAACGACTCAGTATTTCATTTAGAGTTCGCTTTGATTTGAGTTCACGAAGCTGAGTGTATTGCGTATAGGGAAAATGTTTGGTTAGCCAGCTTCAACTTCTACTATCAATATGAGGGACTAAATTGAGGAAAATTTATCATCAAGCCGAACGTAAAGAAAGAAGTGCGTTGTTAAGAAATACTTATCAAATTCTACAATCATAATGATATAAATATCGGATTTCGTCAAAAATCCTAAAATTGGTTAGATTCGTTTTCGATTTTCATAATGATCCGAGGTAACCATCCAAACCTCCATCTAAACCTCCATCAGAACTGTATCGTTCAACCTCATTGTTGTTTTTAGAATCAATTAATCGATTAAGACGAACTCATATAAGACTTCATTAGACTGATGATGTGATTGAACTGGATGACGATTCTAATGAGGTATATTTAATCGATCTTATATTGGACGTACAGTGAAAAACCTTTAGTAAATAACATATCTTCCGGCTACGTTGATAAGCTACAATTTTGATAAGTGAAAGCTTTTCGTCATTGAGGAAAAACAATGTGCCTCACTGAATCGTTGATAGAAGGATTTTTTTATAATTTAAATAAGAGGAAACAACTAAAATCACGTCTATCAGAAACACTCGTTGTTTTTTTTGCCAGCCCGAAGAATCGACTAGAAAGACATCGATTTTTAGAGTGCAATGTGACAAAGAATGAGGATGGTGATTGTAAGAAAAGCTTTACGGTAAACAAACGCCCCAATCAAATCAATAGATCAAATGCTAGGATGGCTTAACGAGTTCGTAAAATGCAATTTGTATCGTAACAATGATGACGTACTTTTATAAAGCAAATAAATAAATGATGACTTTCAGTACTTGTCAGTACAATAGAAAGCATTCAAAAAGCGACAAATACTACTAGGATTTTAGTTACAAGTAAAATTTGATCGATTCGATCGACAGAAAGAAAACATTGAAGTAATCTGGTTGAAGGAAACATTGCAAGTCCGTGAGTCTTCAAAGGATTTACCTCCACCAGAATGATTACAGTAAGAAATAAATGTGTACGTTATAAAGAAAATACCAGATTTGCTATAGAGGAAAACTCAGGTTTTTGATCTGAACATTCCTCTATGAACTCATCTGGGATTAGTTGAATAATGAGGTAGAAAACATTGGAAATTTTTTTAATGTCATGTTTTTTTTTCTATCTTAGAAATCAAAGTATTCACAAGGCATTATGAGGTTCCACGTTTTGTGATTGACTCAACATGTGATTGATATAAAGTTAATTGAAGAATGGAATAGAAAACACGAGTCCGTACGCGCGACGATGAGGTTCGAAGCTTAGTAATTGACTCATCAGCATTGCAGAGGTATAAATTATAAGTCATAATTGGTAGAAAAATAACTATGTGAGATTATAGTACCACAAAACTTACAAAATCGTTTATATTATATTATTGATTAACGATCGATTTTATCTATCACATATCTAAGCAATGAAACTAATTCGTCATTTTTACCTCCTTCATAAGCTTTCCTGAATTGGTGAAAAAAAAATTATAAGTATACCTTTCACGAGATTCTATTGACTCAGCGCTCGACTTGGTGATATCCACCATATCCTAAAAGTAATCAAGGATATGCCATTGAGGAAAAAACGATGAGGGTAGAAATTCCTTCCTCGGTTGCTTTCACATTATCTTATGAAAAGTCGAACCCGTTTGTTGGAATGTTTATTTGTATCGGCAATAGAATACTTTTTTAGAACGTCTGATGTTAATGGATTCAAGATTGGAAAGAAAAAAGATATGCAGTTCACCTTCATATCATTTAAAAGTTCCGTGAAATTATCAAATATGGCCATTGTATCTGAAAGAAGAAAAGAAAATAACAGCGATCGATAAATTCAGAAGAGATGATGCAGCGATGAAACAAATCTGACCTCTGGTAGGCAGTAACGATCGATATGAGTTTCTCTCCAGATGACTGTTAATCGATTCATCTTCCTGTAATTATCGATTGACATCAATAATAATAATAATGACAACATGGTAGTTTTTTGACCTACCAGTGATTTGAAAATTTCGACATTCATGGTAGATGACGATTATTAGAAATATAAAAGCGCTACATTTATTTGTATTTTTCAAATTCGTAAACCAGATGGCAAATGTGTCATCGTCATTGCCATCAGCACTCAAAGAACGATCGAATATTTCGTAGAATTGAACCATTTCAGAGTTCAAAGTTGTACAAAATCGTCATATTTATTTTTTAAACTCCTTACTACAACATTAATTTACAGAAATATCTAAATGTTAACGATTCGACGAGTACCTTCTCCTTTAATATAAAAATTTCTGTATGATACTGTATTTTTGATGCCGTACAGTAAAATTCGCACTACAGTAATGAAAATTACGAAGTAAAAATTCTTTGTATAAATGAATTCATTAAGAGAAGCGGATTGACGTCAATTCTGATAACTCAACTAGTCGATCCTTTGACTTATTGCGTAATCGGATTGAAAATTAGATGACGTAATTGAAATAGTAGATGTCAGAAGATCCGTGTCAGAATTACCGTATAAAAACACGAAGTTCAATTAAATTTAATAGTTTGATCTTCAAAAATAAAAAAAAAATCAGACATAATACTCATAGCATTTTTATTTTCCATCAACTACGATCGCTCATAAACTAATGATGATGAGTTAGTCGCAAAACCTGGAACCTCAAGTGTGAGTTGAAGTCGCGTCTGAGATTACAACAAGGTCGTAATCCAATGAGACTGAGTTAGTCGCAGAACTTAGAACCTCAAATGCGAGTTGAAGTCGCGTCTGAGGTACCAATTCTTGCGACTAACTCAACACCATCAGGAATATGAGGAAATCGAACCTTATACTGATAAAAGCGTAAAATAAATAACTTTAAGTTATTTAAGTATGCTAAGGAAGAGATTACTGAATTCTAATCCTTTTTGTAGAATCTATTACTGTAGAAAAAATACGAAGTACTGTTGAAAATCAAAGAAAAAAAATGATTTTGTTTATTAGAAGCTTCACAGTAAGCTGAAATGTTTTTTTTTTCAAATATCTTTTGTGAAAAATTAAAACTATTCATAAGAAAACAATAATTCGATTGATTGCGATCTCATGAAATTCTATTCCTGTTTCATCAGTCGTTTAAACATAGCCGCTGCTTCTACGCAAGCAGTCCTTCGATGAAATCCAGCTTGGTTACTTTGATATTGTGAGAGGGATGGAGGAAAGCTCTGCATTACCTCGTTACACTGTCAATGTCATGTATTTGAGATAGATCACAGAGATCAGTAGAGGCTAGAAGGTGATACATATGGTGAATTCTAAGCGACAGAAGAGGAAGACATCAGGTATGATCAAATACGAGTGGTTATGCAACAGATATAAAGAAACATTCAAAAATGAGGAAAAAAAATTACCGTAGTAAAACCAATGCGACCACGTTGATCCGTTTGATCAACTCCATTGCTGATACGGATCAATAATTCTGAAAAATACGCTCGTCAGTTGAACAACAGCGTACGTAATGTCAAATTAGGAAATGATTTAAAATAATTAATTTAAATAACTATTTGAATCTCAGATTGTTCAATTGGTGGTGTAACGATGTGAGGTGAATAGGAAGAGTCACTCATATCTGAGGAGGGTGAAAAAAAAAGGAAAAACCACTGTGTTCTATGCATTGAGTGACGATTTCGTACCTCATAGCTGAACATCAGTGATTCAATTGCTTACGGTACAGTACCTGAGGATGTTCATCGATCAATAATTATATAATCACATGGTTTTAACAAACAAAAATCATAAAGTCGCTAAATAAAATCAATAATGTTATTGTTGATGATCAATCAATAATATTGCAAGAAGAAGATGATCACTATATTGATTCATCAAAAGCAGTAACTCATCTACTTGTACAATTTTTTTCAAATCAGATACTTTTTAATTACGTTTCCAGTATAGTTAATACTACAATGCATAAGTGATGAGTTATTATTTACAGAGTTACAGTATCCAATTATTTTCTTTAATGGAGTTACAGTATTCAGTTCTTTAGTGATCAATATTAAGTGGAGATCATGTAGAAATCAATTAATTACAGTACGATCAAAGTGTCAGAAATTTCATTTAACTATTAGAATAACTTGTAGAAATTTTAATACGATATTGTGATTGTGATTGTAGAAAACTCCAAATTATTTCTGATATTTGTTTAAAATCAATACGAATAATAACAACTGTAAACAAGTAAATAATAACACGTATGTGAAATGATCAATATCACTAAACTTTTTTGTTTATTATTTATTTCTCCTATCAATTATGATAGGATACAGTAGCTTAACACTTCTATGATTTATATCCCCACTATGCTAAGCCCGCGGCCGCTCTCAAACCTATCAAACTCGCTATCCCTCCGTGGTCGGTTAATTGGTACCAGAGTAATCTGGGTAAGGTAAACAGCAATGACTTGGTGAAGAATGGTCAACGCAAGTCACTGCATAGACTAGACTCACTTTCAACCATCTTCACGAAATCATGTTGAACACGAATGCGTTGGCGCATCCTGCCACAAGGTATAGATCAACGCCAAAGCTAATCTTATGTAATTCTTAGCCATTCACATAATTCGAGACCTACGGTGGGACTAGCACCGGACCGTATCTCAAACATGTCCCGATGTGTTGCTGATTGCACTATTGAGCTCGTTACTTTGCGATCACTCAACTCTTCGCCTAATTTGAGTGGATGTGCTATCAGCTCTCCGTTAACGGGTTTGAACTTGTGAGTCGACATCAGCACTACATCAAGCTATGTTGATAAGTGTCCAATATAATCAGTCTCAGTTATTTATTATTTCTCCACCGTCCTCTCATATAACATTGTCGAAATTTACCATGGCCAACTATGTCTCAACCTCCGTATTGGTTGATAAATCATCTCTATTTTATAGTAATATAATATAATAATCATTATATATCATTGCAGAAATAAAAATAGATAAAATTACGATTATGTCTAAAGTTTCGGGTTATCCCGCAGCTATTAACTTAACTGGATGCAATGCCGATATCGGCTCACCAGATCGTACCCGTTGGCGGGAGAGTGCTGATAATGGTACCCACTTACTATAAGTGAAGCATTGAGTGGTCGTAGGTCAAGGGCCTCGATAGTGTAATGGAAAGCACTGCAGAGCGGATATCTGTAAGTGCGGGTACGAGTCCCGCCTTAGGTCCCGGATTTTGCGGCCATCTCAGCACAACTATGGGCATTATAATATCATTGCAAAGATAAAAATAAATAAAATTACGAATACATCTCTGTTTTATTTTTTTCTTCAGTGATACGAAAATGGTATATAATACTTATTCTATAATGGCTAGCGCTTTGGCGACATAACTCTCCTCAGAGGCTAAATAGTTTAATGATAGGTTCTCAATACCTTCGAAGCATTCTCCATTCTTCCAGACATTGTTGTCATTCCAAGAAAAGAATTTCTAACTCACTTCCAACTCACTATCCAACTCAGACAGCTCCATAACATTAAAGCACATACCTTTTATATGTAACTCTTAGGCGTAATGAAAGAAAGCTCCCGATATGGTGAGGTTGTGATCTTATCATAGATATTCATACTCGTTTTTTTTCTATATTACATTATCAGATTTATATATGACGTAAGATAGATGAGTTTAAGCAGTTGAGAACTTTTTGTTTTGGAATGATCAAGAGTGTCTGAGAAAATGCAAAATGATTTGGACCTCCTAGGCTTTGAGGAATACGATATCGACGAAATGTTAGCATTAGTATTATATACCAATCTAGTGCTATTGCTGAAAAAGAAAAAGCTTAGATAAATTTCAAAATTTGTTGAGAAGCATAGAGGTTCAAAACAAAAAAAAGCACTTACCAATGATAAACACCAAACACAATGATAAGCGCATATCGACCTCAATTGGAGGGTTTGATAAAATGACTCATTCACAGCGAAATTTCAGTGGTAATTTCTAGATAATGAAATTCTCAGATCCGCTTTCTTAGC
>KN716397.1:135643-151172 GCA_000816705.1 Dictyocaulus viviparus
TACCCAGAAAAAACGGCCAGTTTGGGCCCTCCCCCCCCGGGCCCAGTCAGTTAAGAAATCTGTATTGCCTTCAACCGCTTGTATTCTTCTTCGCCTTATTCATATACTTCTATTTAATTGAAATGAATGGGTATCAACTGCTCAAGCCTCACAGGAGCAACAGTCAAGCGATTTGGAGTCAATCCCTATTAATTGGTGCACATTTAATACATATCTGGTGAAACCACCTGCACAATGGACAGCATACGCACGGATTTATCATAGACTCCTCCTAGTGTCGCACAACTGTACTGATCACTGCTTCCATGTTACGAAAAGTAATGAAGTTTGGTGTTCGTCAATTCGTGAAGGTTGTGTGACTTTATTGAACTGACGTGACTTTATTATGGTTTGTAACGATGGATAAAAGTAAATCTGAGTTATAGAGTGGTCCTGTAGTCAGCCGTACCGATCCTCCTATGCTGTTCCATCATTAGCTTACCGGCCCAAAATTGCTAGTAAGTTAGTTCTTTGCCAAAAGGCAGAATTGTAGCGTTCGATCCCGAATAATATAATATGACACATTGTATCCTAAGTTTTCTACCTCACTTTTCTGTCTTTTTGAAATGCGTTTCTCTCAAATTCAATATGATTTTGAAGAAGCATATTTGGTCTGAATATTAGAAGACAGCAATTAACTGAGATGTTGCACAAACGGGTGGTAGTTGAAACGGCTGTGAGAAACCTCGTTGTCAAGATCATCTACCACACAAAGAATCTGTAGTACTTATCAGTACCTACATACCTTCGATTTTTAAACGCAATTATTCTTTAAGCACAATTCATTTTGTGGTAGTAATAAATCAATAGTAGTAAATTAGTGGATTTATTTACGACGGTTAAAGAAATGACTCTTATAGTAAAAGCTATTATTGATTTTTCTAATTTCGGAAGGACTATAGGAAATCTTAGATGCATGAGAAGAAGAACAATTTTGTAATATAATCGTTTTTTCTATTTTATAATGATGTTGTAATGCCTCCAATAATGCAAAGTTGACCGCAAAACTTACCTCAGGTGGGACTCGAACCGGCACTCACAGATATCCGATTTCAGATATTCCAATTTTGTAATAGTTGCTATTCTGAATTAATCATATCATGCTCATGCATTTGTTTGTTAAAAACTCGGAGTCTATAGTTTTCACCTCAAATGTTCGTAGAATTGAAATTAATTTGGATTTTTTTACGTATTTGAATACGATACACAACTTAACCATCACTCATCGCTTCGTCTCGTTACAACCTCAGATTGCTTTCGTGTAATTATTATATTAATTGATCACGTTTATTATAGAGAATCTTTTCAATTGGAGGCAAAACTCGATAAATCGCATCAGAAAATTCTATCCACAGCGTAAAAATAGAGTCTGGAGTACTCGATTAAACCTCACAACTAAACAATATTGAAGTTATTGAACAGTGAGGTTGTTGTGTTGAGTTGTTGTTACGAGAATTCAGGCCAGTTATTTGCTGATTACGAGAAGAAATTTATTGTATGTTTTTTTTTCTGATAAGTGAATACTATTAGGATTTCGTTTCAAATAGCTTGCCATTATGCCATATCAATTATTTGACTTCAAGCAATCCCTCACTCGTTATTCTGAAGAACTTGATGAAGTGATAATGCGTTTCAAAAACATTGGATTGATAACGTTCAGTATTCCATCGATGTATAAGGATATTCCATTAAATGTTAGACGGAACTATTTGGAACAGTTTGAAGAAGGACTACAAGCTATCGAATTGATTATGTCAAATATAGAACGACTATTGAAAGAGTACACGGATAAATTTAATGGCTCGAAAAAAGCTTCAGAAAGCTGTGTAGAGGATTTTGTAAAATGTTCCGATATGGCAAATAAATCACTCTGTGCTGCTTCTGATTATACGGTAATTCTTAGAGATCACATAGGTGCACTTAAGTCCGACATTGAAGAAACTCAGACAAGCGTATACAATCAGCCCTCAGTCACTATCCACGGAATAGAACATGTCGGACTACCATCAATTTCCATTCCCATTCCAATATTTAGCGGTGACGTATGGGAGTGGGAGAATTTCTGGGAGCTTTTCAGTAGAAGCTTACAATCAAAATGCATGTCTGATCTAGAGAAATTTAAATATCTTCGTAGCTTACTAGGAGGAGAAGCGCTTGAATCCGTGAAAAAGCTTCATCTTGGTGAGCAAGACTACAATGGTGCTGTTGCGTTTTTGAAACAAGAGTATGGAAATCCTAAGAAGCTCGTATCTGTTCTTTATGACAAACTAGACAAGTGCATTCTCCGATCTCCAAATATCCATGACCAAGAGACATTATTGGAACATTTGGATATAATAATACAGCAATTAGTGAACAAAGGAGAAAATTTGGATGGAATGATGATGACCAGAGAGATCTTACGCAAATTTCCCAGATACACAATGCGTAAAGTCGTTGAGAAAAAACGCGACCTTCCTGTTGACAATCGATATAAGATACAGCAGTTGCTTCAATGTCTTAAAGACGTGATTTCAGTCGAGAAAGAGGTACTGCATTACAGTACTAATTATCCACTTTCTCGTGATCGCTCTGCAAAATCAAAACAGATAGCTCCAGCTGTATTCATTTGCATGTATTGTAGAAGAAATCATAAATCATTTGATTGTGACAACTTCAAAACAGCTAAAGAACGTTGTGATTATCTTCGGAGCAACAACTTGTGCCTAATATGTGCATCTTCAAAACACAGCACTTCAAAATGTAAAAAATCATCGTGTCGTAAGTGCCAAAAGCGCCACCATACCTCGTGCTGTCTTTATACAATGCAAGAATCAACATCAAATAATGGATCGGTTAAAGCGATAGAGGTGGGAGTAAACAAATCTAAGGGAAGTAAAATAGAGCCTAGTTATTCCAATACTACGGAATTGGACCGATTTCGTCAAGAGCCAACTGAACAATCATCTACCATGAAAGTTATTGTGGGTGGTATTCGGTTAGGAACTTTAAAGGGATCACAAACGTCTTTTCTACCGATTGGAGAAGTCACGGTGTTAGATCCAAAAACACGAAAACTTGAGAAAATCTCTGTTCTTCTGAGTACTGGTACTTCGGTTTCTTTTATTGATCCTGCACTAGCAAAGACCCTCGGTCTTCGTACAATAAAAAAAAGCAAGCTTCAAGTACATACAGTCCTTTCTGAAGAAGTAGAAGAGGAGATGTTTTGTGAAGTTAAGCTTGATGCTTGGGATGCTGAAGGACAACCACTTTCTTGGACTCTTTATTTATACGATATTTTTCACAGGACATTCACTCTTCCATTAATTTCTTTAGAAGACATAAAGTTCATGCGTCAGAATAATATTGTAGCCGACTTTAATAGAAAGCTAACAGTCAAGCCTTCTATCCAACTCGGTTGTGATCAAGCGTGGCCTATATTCGGAAGTAATCAGTCATTTGTCCGACTTCCATCGGGATTACGTCTTTTGTCAACACGTCTTGGTAGTCTTTTCATAGGAAGAATCAGAAGTCCGTTAACAGATCGACTAAGCGTCGATGAGGTAAATGAGTACAGCGAATTTTGAACATCGTCATTCTTATTACTTACTATTCTATTTTTAGCATTCGAATTAGTCAAGGTGATTTCGGATCTTTTCACTGTTCAAGCACCTACATAGTTCTACCGTACTACGTCCATCATTGCAACGTCCAACAACGTATTGCAGTTATTCAATATTCGAAGATTGAAACATTCAGTTTATAAACCTCATTCCGTAATGTCAAGGATTTCGACTCTTCTTCTGTTTATTCATATCTCAATTTATGACCTACAATTTTGATTTTGGTGGTTATTTCGTTAACAAAACTCACTAGCATCTTATTAAGTGAAATGCTTAAGATTCTTATTATTCACTAATATTCTGGAAAAAGTCGATTTTCCAGTAATTATAAGGTGAAAACGAAAAAAAAACTTTCATGATTCACATGACTCGTTTTTGTATAAAGTTATCACCTTTCTCTTACTGTTCTCTTATCTTTGATGTTTATCATTTAGACTCATTAACTCAATCATTAGACTCGTTATCTTTCCATCACTTGAAGTATTTTACTGTACCTGCAACTATTACTCGGTTTTTTTGACTTCACATAATATAGTTAGAACTTTACATTTTATAGTTCTTGTTGTTGTAATGACTATGTAATAAGGATGTTATTAATAAAGTTTGAACTCAATACGTGTGGAAGTTAGCAGAGTCTCGTATAGACTCATATCATTTTGTTGATCATCAACATACTTTTAATGCCTTTGCAGATATCCCATGGCCATTGTCCTTGCGTCATTTTCCGTTGTAGACGAGGTTCATGATCACAATAGTTTTACCTAATCGATTAGTCCGAGCAATTGATGTGTTATCAATATAATTTAATTCACCGTGATTTGTAAGCAACGTTATCGTATTTCGTTTCGCTTGTGGTTTTTTTCGAACGGAAAGATTTCAGATGTCTTTCTATCCGATATCCTTGTTAAAAATAGAAGATCATAAGGGTTACTTTCGAAAAGATATGCTTTTTTGTGTAATGATCTCGTCGAAATCTAAAGGAGCAATGTAGCTGATTGCTGTCAGGATAGTAATACGTTCAATTCAGAAGATGGGTCCTCACTTCTGAATCAAGACATCCGGTAACATCTTTTAATCAATATACAACTTAAATCGAATACTCGTTTCGGTCATGACGGTATATGGGTGGTAAAAGTGACTTTTTTTCTTTCTCTTCATTCATAGAATATATATGACTTGTTATTGCTTCTGATATACTGATTGCTTCCTTTAGTAGACAACCATTATCAACTTATTTGATAAGAATTCGAGACAGTACACCAAATTCCGGCAAAGATTTGTGATAGTCCTATGAACAACGTTTTTCAAGTAATGGAACCAACCACTTTAAATACTTAATACTTTTAAATATGTAAAAGAAGATCAAAACTCCTACTGGGCGCATTGGTGAAAGTGCTAAAGTGTTGCGGCCGTAAATCAGGCCGAGCAAACTCACTATCCTTCCAGGGTCGATAAATTGATGCTAGAGAAATGTGAGTATGATGACTATCATCACGTAGAATAAGAAAGCGTGGTCACATCGCTAGAAGGGGATTGACCATCGTCAAAGCTTCACATTATTTTCTATTTTTCTCCATATATCTGTTCAAATCGTATACTAAGGAAACGAAACAAGAAAATTGATGACTATCCTATAAAGGTATCTATCTATGTGACCCATAGAAACATTAAAACTAGGAAATTTGTAGTCGTGTTCAGCAGTTATAGAACGTTTCTTCAGTCCAGGAGGTATACTTCTTGTGCAAATGTGTGATTACATTTAATCCTCATATTAATAAATACAGCGAGGTCGTCTTGTAATGTGTTGAGATTTCCGACTAAGAATATCCAACGTTAAGACAATACACCTTCATTAACCATTATCATAATAAATGTATTTTAAAGCAGGACCATTGAGATAATTCAAAACGTTTGATGGATTTATCCACGACATTGATTTGCACTCGTTTTGTCTTACCCGTTTGCAACCATATAGTATCAGTGTTCATGTACGACACAATGTGTAAGATTCTTATTCAGTTTGAGTTACTCAGGATTCATACGTTTCTGCTTTTTTAACTAAGAGAATGAGGTTGATGAGTGACATGTTATCGCTTCTGATTTTATTGATACTTATGTTTCTTATACAGTAGTGTCACCACGTTATTTAGTAAAATTTTTCGGAATATTTTACCATATAAACACGTAAAGCGTCTAAGTTCCAAGAAATACAATGGCACTTGTTGCTTTCATTAAAGATGAGCTTTGAATTTTCATTTTGGCGCCATTGAACATCCTTGATTTTTACAAGTGTTTATATGGCAGCACCGATTTAATTAAAATACAAGATGGTTTTGTTGTATTAAGCCAGAAAAGAGGAGGTTCTGAATACTTTGTTCATGGTTTCATTGCATGTTAAGTACTAAAAAAGTTGTTGTAGTTATGACGCGGAAGTCCTACTGAGTCAAGATGTTTTCGAAGTCTTGTTTTTGCGCTTCAAGATAGATCATCAAAGTTGCCGCATGAAGCTGTTGATGATCATGTTAAGCCGTTGAATATCGAGTTCATTTTTAGCCAAACCGTACGACGACAACATCGAACTGCTTCACATGGACCCAAGTTGGTAAGTGATTTATAGGTAGATTTGTCTTGCCTTTTGACAACGAAACGCAGCTGGCCAGGTTGAACATTTCAAGCATCGACCGTGATCGCATTTTGAATTAGTGGCTATTGACAACTAGTAAGTAATATCGCTATTAATTTGTAGATTTGTTATAAATAATTGTAAATTTAAGTATTAGAGAATAATTAGTAACATTGCAACAATACACAGTAATTTCCAATAGCAGAGCGATTAAATATCTATGCAATACAAAGTTTAAGTTTGTAAAGCGTTGATTTAATAAAGTATGAAATGATTTCCGCAAAACAAGAGTTATTCACGTATAGTTTGTTTATTATAATAAATTGACGAAAGTTGTGTAGAATGAAATGTTAAGGATGGTAAGTTTGATAAACAGTGTTGTTCTTTAAGACGGCTTTTTGTAAGGTATTGTCGTGTCTTAGCGTTATGATGTATATTCACAGTTGATCATGTTTTTTTTCTTGATTTTCTTCTGTTTTCTTATTGATTTATTCATGATCACCAATCTAATATTGTGTAGTTGTGGATGATTCAAGTGTATGCCATATTCAACAGTCATAATTTAATCAAACGTCTCATTTTTGATGTTATGATTCTAATAAAACGTTAGTTAATGTTTTCAAGATCGTCAGCTTTATTAGCTTTGTTCTAAGTACCCGTTGATATATTTGATCCAAGGACAAACTACGTCGGTGAATAAGTCCACGAAGTTAGTATACATTCGTGAAGAATACATTTGTATTATATATATGTACATTTGGTGTATTTTCGACATCAAGTATTTGTTATTTTGATAATTCCTCTTTGTTTTTGCGTCCAATCTTTTTTATTATTTTTTTTATTTTGAATCAATTTTAAGGATTTTCTCTCCATTACAACCATGTTTAATGTATATTGTGGCGATATTGGAATGGAAATTCCTTTGTTTATATACATGATGACCAGCTTTCTGAAATATCCTGTGTTTCAAAATCTGATTTATGAAAAATTGTGTCTTGTACAATACGAGGTACGTATTTTTTTTCTTATGATTTGTTAGTATTGTCGTAAACTCAATCTTTTCATTGTGGTTATGCGATAGATCATTATTTTTTACTCAGGTTACAAAATATTCTCAAAAATCTTTTTTCGAATGTGTTAGTCATTTGACTCCTGATTTCTAATGATTTGTGGTCAACGTCAAAAGTTTGTCACTAATTGTTTATTCTGCACTTCGTCAAAATTATGTCTATATTATTTGATAACTTGCGTTGGATTTCAAATGTATGACTTAAAAATGAAACGGCTTATTAAGTCTTATTTTACCGTCTACATGTCATTTTTTTCAGTTTTTAGAATAAATTCATAATGATTTCAATTGCTCCTAACATAATTTAGGATAAGAGTATTTGCTCAAATGTGACGGCGTATCATAGCGACAAACTGATACAAGCAGATGCGAATCATTTCTATCTATTATCTTCCATCGTACTTACTTTACCGTCTTTCTTTTCAACCCTACTTTTGGGATCAGGTGAGGTACGAGCCATAGTCGTTTTAATCTTATGCTATCTTCTTTATTCAGCTTTTACAATACTCCAAGCTAGTTTCCAATATTTTTCAATTTTTAACAGCTTTTTCAGTTACGGATTTATGGAGCGTAAAGATACCACTACTGATACCATTCTTCGGTTTAATTGTCTGTACGTTCAATTATATAATACAAACTGTAAATATGAATGCTTCCATCTATTGGTTACTTATAAGTGATGCAGTATTCGGCATATGTGGCGGTTATATCGCAGTGTTAGGTAATGTTGTGATCTCTAATGTAGTTTGATATATTTTATTGCATCTCTTTAACGTTCTAGGATTATATCCTTTATGCCATAAGGGGCTAGTTACACCTGATCATTTATTTGATGTAATCTGGAGAATTCATCACATAATCATATTTCTTTACAGCCACTACTCTTAGCTATGGCGTTAAAAAGACATCGATTTCTCGTCGAAGTGTTCGCATAGCTGGCGTTGAAGGTGCCATAGGTTTAGGTGGCACTGTTGGATATGCTCTTTCGGGCGTTATAAGAGAGTGAGCTGATCAATGTTTATTGCTGCGTAATAACTTATATCCTTCCATATACCTTTATTCGCTAAACTTTCTCGCTAAACTTATGGAATCTCAATTTGCAGGCTTATGGGTTATTCATATACTTTCCTGTTGATGCTCGTTTTGCAAGTTTTTGGTCTTTTATACATTTTAATATATGCTGAAGAATGTGGACAATCGCAAATTGACAACGAAGAAATCGATAATGGTTGACTACTGCTTTATAGAGCTAGTAATATAGCTATTTTCATAAAAAATTACATTTTTAGGATATGCATCAAAGATATTTTGGAAATGCATTACGGCGCTTGATAACTACCGACAGCTTCTAACTCCTGCCCGGCATTTCTTATTTATTCTTGGGCTGAATGTTTTTGCATTTGGAGTAGAACTATTCATATTTGCAGGTCAGGTTTTGCTGCGATTCCGAAGATCTTTGAGTAATAAAAAGATTTTAGGCCTTATGGATATCCAATATTCCTACCTCCGATACAAATTAGGATGGGGTGACAAGCAGTATGGATGGTTCAGCGGTCTACAGTTTGGAGTAACTACATTAGCTGTAAATAATCTCGAAAGTACTACAAGTTAGACCTTAAGACAAAGCATCCAACTAGTTTGAGTATTCTCACAGGTATCCATCATCTATCCTTTTCTATATCTTCGGGGTTTTACGGATGGAACTCTTGGATGCTTTGGTTTGATCACTAAAATAATCTCTCTTGTCATGTTTGCTTTCATCTCCAGTACGCCAATGGCTTACTCAATAATAAGTAATACGTATTTCTATTGTATTTCTTTGGTGTGATAGTGCTAACGGGATTTTGTGACCATTCAGTTTTCACGAGCCTGAACCGTTTTGTATCTACGGGTTTTCGGTCGTTCATTTCCAGCATTATTCATACCAATGAACAAGGTAAATAGAAGTAGAAAAAAATTTAGATAATTGCAAATCTTTTAGACACATGATTTTAGGGAAAAATGTTTTCTCTGGTTGCTTTATTAGAAGGTGCAACCGGAATATTGGCAACTGTGGTCTTCAACACCCTCTATCCTAAAACATTATGGTTTTTCCCTGGATTATTATATATAGCAAGCGCTTTACTTCTAATCATACCGCTTGTGATTCTTGGGTATGTCACACTATATGCAAAGTCATGTTTTATCCTAATAAAAGTCATTGCAGAATTTCTGATAAAGTGGTCAAGTCAGGATTCCATTTAGAAGAATCGAATGGCGAAAGAGATCTGGGAGAGTGACGGTTTTTTCTGTTAGTTACTCTGATAGACGAATTGGAATTATTGACTTTAAGGAGTCCATTTCATTGAGGAGAACGTTTATTTTCAGTTTAAATAAATATAAAACAAGGCTAAGTACAAATTACGAGTCTAATCGTACATACCCTAAAACGTACGAAATCAAATAAATTTCTGCCTTTGCGTTACATTTGAAAAAAAAACATCAATAAGTACACGAAAACAGTAATGGTACAATCATCTACCATAACCAGTGACTAGTAGTTTGTTGTTGGTCGACTTGCTGCTGCTGTTGGCTCTGTGATTGCATTTGACCGTAAGGAGGTAGACTCATTGGTCTATTAAGATCAGTCGGTGTGCTTACTCCGAATGGATCTGAGTGATTGTGAGGGGACCTGAAATATTTCACTATGTGGTATCGCATCTATGGTATCAATATGGTGGATAAATCACATTTTAAATCGACCGTGACCACTTCATTGGACAACTTACTCATTATTGAATTTAAAATGGGAAACAAATAGTATAGAAGAGATTAGGAGGACGAAAATTGAGAAAAAAATACCTCGGTACAGGAACCGGTGTAACTAAAGATGGTGTGTCGGTCATAGTTATGTTGTTTTTCTCGATAAGTGGAGAGTCCACTCCGCCTAGATGAACGTTCATTAATGATATTGATCCAGGTGACATAGATCCCGCTAGTTGTGGTGGTGCAGGATTAGTAACAGAGAAGGCACGGGGTAAGGGTGAGAATCCCGAAATAGCTTGAGTTGTTCCTTGACCTACGACTGATGATGACAACTGCTGTGTATGCTGAGGAGAGTACTCCTGCTCATTCTAAAAAAAAAGGAAAGCATGATAGATCGACGAACCTTGCTAATAATAAGGAACAAGATCAATGAACCTGGAATGATTGGGATTCAGCCCACTGTGATACCGACTCGTTAGGTGGTATTGGGCGAAACATAGCTTCAGGTGGTACTGCTCTATCTTGTAGCTAAAAAGAAACCTCAGTTTTTAACAAAAATGCTATAGTTAAGAACAAAACTACTTACACACTCAAGGAATAATTTACCTGAGCAGCAAGAGCCGCAAGCTGTTTAGCACGCCTGTATCGACGCCTCTGAGATTTATTTGCTGTTGTACCATTATGATGCTTTAAAATATGTTCCTAAAAGCAGAGAATCTTAGAAATATGAAGTAGAATTGGAAGCTCATGTGCACATTTTCTCGAACAATTTCTAAGTCCAAATCTATATAGTCACAGGAAAATTTTTCAAATGCAACAGAACGGAAAGATTTAGTCAGATTGCAAGAGTGTAATTAAGTTCACAAACTATCTATGTTCTCAGAGACCTTCAACTTATCCCGTCGACTGGAAGCATAGTCACAAGCATCACATTTAAACGGTTTGTCTTCTAAATGGATGCGTTCATGGCGAACCAAATGAGACTTTTCGATAAATCCACGACCACAAATCTAAAATAAAAACAAATTAGATAACTGGGTTATGTCCTCTTAAAAAAATGGACCTTGCATATGTGAGCTCGTACAGCCATGTGTGTTCTTAAATGTGCTGCTAATTGACTTTTTTTGGGTGAAGAGTAGTCACAATTATCTACAAGCATTTGAAAAAGTTTTTTTGTAAAAGCAGAAGAAACTTTACAATTACATAATCAGATGAGAAACTCAATAATTGGACTAATATAAATATCAGTTCTGAAACTCAAGTTCATACCTATATGACAGTAGAACATATCGCCCGTATGTTGTCGTCGATGAGTTGTCATATGATCACCATTGGAAGTTGCAAAGCCGCAATCTTCACAAATCAAGGACCTGCAGGGAACAAGAAATAGTCATGAAAAATAGTCATTTTCCTTTTCATATTTTTTTTCACTCAAGTGAACTTGTACAGCAATCAAAACTTTACCTAGGTTCATCGTGCGAAGCAAAGTGAACCTCTAACGCAGTATGGGTATTGAAACCTCGACCGCACTCTTCACAGTGAAGAGGTCTTTCATCCAGACTGCTATGCATTCGTTCATGTGCCCATAACTGAGTGCGCGATCTTGCTCGAAAGCCACATTCGAGACACTTGAAGAAGCGTTCATTTGCTAAAAGAAATTTTTGTTTTTCGAAGTCTAGTGCAAATTAAACTTTATGATACTATAGGTTACTAATCGGTAAATAATAGGACATACTATGAGATAAACGATGAGCCAGGAGTTCCTGTATTGACTCCTTCACCACTAACGGACATTGATCGCATGCATAAGGAGCTTGGGGCTGTAATCCACAGTATAACCGTGGTCCATTAAATATGACAAAATAACCATACCCAATGCTCCTGACAGTGCTCGTAGAACGATTTGCTCCAAACAGCTTCATAATCACATAGCTGACACATATACAATGTATTACGATTGTGTTGCCGTGCGCGATGTTTTTCAAGTTCCTGAAAAAATTTGTGAGATGAAAAATATTCTAACTGGATATAAAATATAAACCAACCTCCACTGAATTGGTGAGAAATTTGCAGAACTTGCAGGCATATGATCCACCATCGACATGTATATCCTCGCCTTCTTCTACTTCATCAGGATCGACAACATCTTCTTGTGTATAAGTGATAGCACCAGCAAGAGATGACGTCGCATATACTCCATCCATGTCGTCATCGTCCACCATGGGCAAAACTTTATTAAATTAACCTTTGGTACGGTAAGATTGAAAGAATTCAATCAAATACCATAGAAATTTAAATTTTCGCTCTCAACCGTCCTTTTGGGTGGTCTGCCTCTTTTCTTTGCCACCGTGTTAACAGATTTCCGAAAATCCTTAGGCCTATTCAATCTAAATTAACATTGTTCATCAGAAGATAGCTCTAAAAGGTAGGATTTCCAAATACCTACCAAGCAGAACATACCTACCTTTTTCTACCAATATCTGCTAATGGAACCGATCCTAAACTAATTTTCAAACGTAGACGCGGCTTATCAGCGTTCTCTTCAGTACACGTAGTATTGAGCTAAAAAGTTACTTCAGTGCTTCATGTACCAATGATACAAACAAGAAAACAACGAATTTACAATAGTGCTAGTTGTCGGATGACCTTCAACTGGCGGTTCATCTTCATCCTCTTCTATATGCTCGAAACTTAAACTAAAGTAATTTAGATAGTAGTCAAATTATAAGTTCTAGTAACAATTCCATGACATCTTAATGCAGCAAAGTTTAGAATTTTGCGACTACTTTTTCCTAGCCTCACACCGTTCAAAATATACATAGAATCACAGTTGTAAAAATAATGTATTCAAAAAAAAAGATAAATGGAATAAACCTAGAGTCGTTCTCATAGTCTTCTTCGGTCCCAGTAGATATAGTGGCGGTAGGACCTGGAAGATTCGTTGCTGGTACCTCACCACTCAATTGTTGAGTTAGAGAAAAGAATTGCTGCTCATATTTCGGCATTGGAATAGCATTGGCATGCCTAAAACACAGCAAAAATACAAAAATAATTGGTTGTAACATTAAGAAATGCTTATTGATTCGACGCCCAAAAAGTCGTCTGAAAAATTGACATCAAACTCACATTGCAGCTAGAAGTGTATGCCTACAACTTTGAGATTTAGTAAGAAGTGGCGAATAATCAAGAACAAATTCAAGCGCATTACTAGATACTTCTGCAATATGACATCGCTCAAGAAGTGGCCGGAACGAAGACTCCCTACTTTGAACGTCTTCTCCCACCCATCGAACAATAAGCCTTGAATTACTGTATTATTAAGGGCAATGGAAATTTCTAATATGAACGAACTTTAAGTATACATCAGGACTAATCACATCTTGGTACTTGGGATCTTCCAGTATCTTTAATAGTTGTTGCATTGGATATTTCAGTATGTCGACGGACTCTAGTAAACAACGATTGATGTTGACATCGAAATATTCTGATGCGGCCTGCATATATTATGTATTAAATGACAGTATAAATAGATACATATGAAGAAGCGATGAAACTGAATTCTCAATGTGACAAACAGTAACCTTTAACAGGGAGGGAAGATTATATTTAGTAGCTAGCTGACGCACTGACAGAGAATTAGCAGCATCTAAGTATCTATCAAGATACTCAGCGCAGTAATTCTTTAGTTTTGTCACCTAGAATTACTACTTAAAAGCTTCATTATGTATCAGGATACCAATCTAAGTAATACCATACCAAAAAATTATTTGCCAATCGAAGAAGTTCTGCAACAGTAGTTCTATCAATAACAACGCAACCACTATACATGTAATTGAGCAACAATTCAAATGCTTTTGGATGCTGGCAATTAACAACCACCTGTAAAGCTTCCTGACAATATGGGCAGAATATTCTTCATTGCCAAACAACTAATCGTTGCTTATACCTGTTCTTTGGTCACTTTCGTGGATTTTAGAATCGAGTCGAAATAAGGGCTACATGAAGCCAAAATATTCCTGTGGGCGGAAAATTGCCGGTCTTTTACAACAATACAAACATCGCAGAAACGCCCAGTTTCTCTTTGATATCGCATACGTTCCAGTACTAAAATATATCAAATTCAAACTCAATCTCGAGATATTCGATTTAAAAATATACTACTTAAGAAAACAAATCTTCAAATCAGACCCACACTTTCCATAATCCAAACAAACAAACTCATGTACCCAAAAAGTAGGAAAAATTTATACACTCATTTATTTTCCTTAAGAAAAGAAGACAAGTGTCCTACCAACACTTCCATGTTGATCAGTAAATGACATTGGATTCAGACCAGTACCCTCTGAGCTAGCTGCTAGAGCCGCCATTTTCACCCAGCTTTGATCTTCAGATTCTCTTGAGACTAAAAATACTTTTCCCAGTTATTCAATGTTTCTGTACACGGTGTAGAACGTATACGAAACTGCTACAGAAAAGATCCTTGCGTGTAAATAACGAAT
The DNA here is from genome assembly GCA_000816705.1 of Dictyocaulus viviparus. Classification (NCBI taxonomy): domain Eukaryota; kingdom Metazoa; phylum Nematoda; class Chromadorea; order Rhabditida; family Metastrongylidae; genus Dictyocaulus; species Dictyocaulus viviparus. The sequence continues at coordinate 150,221 of KN716397.1, forward strand.
AAAAAATTATACACATGCCAATTTAGTGAAATACATGCACGCATGGACGCAAATGCGTCCCAATTCCCATGTTTCGGCAACAGTTAAATGCCATCAGCTGCAAGCTACAACGAGTTGCACATGTGATCTATTTGATTTTAACATCCCTTAAAAATAATGGACAACAAAAATGCAGCAGATCTTTCAATATTTTATATCCATTAGTTTACAATAATTGCAATAGGTTTGTAGTTAAGCAGTGGAAATGTGGTGATACAAAACAAGAAAACGGAATCATGGAAATAACACTGTGATCAAGTTGTGTAGTTCAGATAATTGTCAACATTAAGGCTTGATAATTACATGAAGGACTTTTGAAACCATCTGATAATGTTGATTGAAGCATCGGTATCAGCTTCTATCTCATCGATGCCATGAGATGACGATGGATAAGTAAGCACTCTGTAAGAACCCATAATTATTGGAGAATTAAAAAATAGCACAATATATAAACAATAAAACTAGAAATATTGGCACGATTAACAATTTAAAAGTTTGTTTCTAATATAAATACATTTAGAAAAGTAGGATGATTACCAGAAAACTTCGATCTGAAGTGTAAAAGCTACCAATATCCATCAAAGGGCATGAAATTCTAATACTTGGAAACTTTATGAAGCATGTTTAACGCTTCCGTTTGCGACAGAAACAAAACAATCTTCATTGACAAAACAATATGGATAAATATTATAATGAACAATTATTTCTGCATAATTCAGTTTTTAATTTCGTGCCAATCAATGAGACCGCATTTACTTGAAACTACAAGAATGCTAAGACCGAAGAAACTGCAATTTAACTGCAAGAGACGTCTCTTAAAAATGACAGTTGTATACTGAAGCAGCATGATTTGCAAAATTACGGATAAACATACTGAATATAGAAAGCTTAAAAGATTCACTGATTCGAAGAA
>KN716397.1:151272-174868 GCA_000816705.1 Dictyocaulus viviparus
TGGACCCTGTCTTCTGGAAACGCCCATTCCCCGAACGTATAAATACGGCTTCACCAACAGACCAGTGTTCAGTTGTATAGTTTCCTGCATTAGACTTTCGTTATTGTTGTATACCCACTTATTTCATTCTTATCTCGTGTTATTGTTTCGAGTAATTATTGTTAATAAAGGTTTAATTACCCAAGTTTGAGGTAAAGCCCACTTCGACGTCTTCCACTCACACACACAACCATCACACAAGTCCCGCGTGGCAGTATTAAACACAAAAACAACCAAATCCGGTCACGACAGAGACCGCATTTACTCGAAACTACAGGAATGCTAAGACCGAAGAAACTGCAATTTAACTGCAAGAGACGTCTCTTAAAAATGACAGTTGTATACTGAAGCAGCATGATTTGCAAAATTACGGATAAACATACTGAATATAGAAAGCTTAAAAGATTCACTGATTCGAAGAAATGTAATCATTGTCTTCATTATTACATTTCCATGTTAACCCTGTTAAGTAAAAATTAAAAATTAACGACATATCATGAAATTGATGACAGGTGAATCTACTATCAGTATTTTCGTTAATGCGTTTGTTAAGTGCTGAGACGCCTTTGATGTATAGACTACACTGAGTTGTTCTTTTTCAGTGCACTGCGATGGATAGTATACAAAGTAGGAAAATCAGAAAATCTATCAAAAACACAGTGATTTCAAGCTTCAAAGGTCCAAGCTTCATGATTAATTCGAATATCGCATATCAAAGTGTCGCGTTAAACAAAATATAGGAAGTTACCAAATAAGTGCACATGTACGATGACAAAGGATGCATGTAATGCAACTGTTCCACATAAAAGTACTATATGACTGTTAGCGAAAATGCATTGCGAATACACAGCTTTTTGTTCGGCTTCTCAACACTCGTACTTACGAAAATTTTTTTACAGAAATGTCTACGAACTTCTTTAAATAAACAGGGACATGATTAGAAAGAAAAGGATATTCGTCTCAAAAAGTTTTATTCCAATCTATGTTTATTACATGATGTCAGGATATTAACAAGAGAATGAATGAATGAATCATGAAAGTGTTAACGTAGAGAGCAATATAAAAAGGGACTTATACAAAAAATGATAAGCCACATAGTATACAGTGGGTATGATTAGAAAAATGTAATTCACTAAAACATCGGGAATAATGCTTTGAATTTATGAGTTCGTTATAATTAGATAATGGAAAGGCAAATTCTCTTTGATGGACTTGCGAAAGATTGCTGCTAAGAATCTTAAAATGTGAGATGCCATTCTTAATCAACGGCGTCAACGTTTTATACAATGTGAACTTCCATACAGCAAAGCTAATTCGTTAAATAAAAGTCTTTCGAAAAAAAACTCTAATATGTGTAACTGAATGAATTAAACGATAAGCTTTCGAAGCAATATTAAAAGGTAAATGAAGCGAATTTTCAGCTTTTGAGTCAATTTTATTGACAATTTTGCACATGAGGATACATAGTCAATATGACATTTGCTTGTTTTCCGATATTTGCATCCTGAATATTGAAAATTACACGTCTGTTGTGGCTCCAAGTTGGAAAACCACAATAGCGACTATTTACTTGAAACTTCAGGCCTCATTAGCTCAGTTCATAGCGTTCAAATTATGCTAGAGACAATATTGATGATTGCGTAAAATCGAATTGTTCCAAAGTTTCGCAAATTTATTCTTTCATGTATTTCTATATCGGGGGTGCAGTTACCGAGGTTCCACAGTAAAACGCAGATCCGAATCAGTTTGTGGCCGCACACCAGGCCTACCAAGGCCGCTCTCCCTACGGGGTCGGGAAATTTATGACGTTAAGCTCCAGTGCGTAGGTGCACATCACAATGACTAAACAACACCGACGCTTATAATAATGTATTTGACCGAAAGGGTAGTAAGTAGCAACTGAGATGTTGAATTATATTATAGAACAAAACAACTGGTAGCTTACCTTTAACTTCCACCGTCTAAGAAGGTGCGTATCAAACGCCTGACGGTGAAATGACAGATATATCATATGATATATAATTCATATAAAACATTAGAAGTCAACATACTTGCAATGCACTCCTCGCACAAGGAGATTCCGAAGAAAAGCACGATAATGAGGAGGAACACGCATATCCTTTTCTCCGATTACAAGCATGTATGGTGTTACCGCCTGAGGTCGAAGTACGATGATGTATTGAATATAATAACAACGTAGAAAAATGATTGCGCACATGTAATAGAAAAAGGACAATAAACATATTTGAACAATGCATATAACATAATATGTAAAGAAAAACAAATAGTACCTTTTCCACGTGAGCAATTGGGGAGCTATCAAACATTTTTGTGCGCTGCTCCTCATTAAGTGATTTTGTCCAATCGCCTATGTCGCCTGTGCCTTCGAACAATGTCCTCAAAAAATCAAAAACAGGCTATGTCGAAGAATTCATATATTCTGACTCTGATTTTCTCAATACTTTTTCCGAAATAACGTTAATTAGCCAAGTTTGGAATATATCAAATGACCACCGAACTCGAGTTCATATATATACAAATTATGGATGTTGAAGATGTGATATATTTCAAAAATCTGAGCTGTGCATTCCGGCTATTTGTTATGAACGCCAGAGAAATTTTCAAAAACATCGCTCAAGCACTCATTGGAAAATATCCTAGTCTACTTGAGATGGTTGAAAACTTAGTGATTCTGGCCACAGAGCAATGCTATAGAACTGTTGAAGTAAAAAGTGAGCGCGCAGTTTTTTGTCTGTCAGCCTTGAATCTATGCCACACAGTAGCTTCTTTGGAAAGCCCCAATGCAATCTATATTGCTCTTTTTCTTCTGTCTAGTCTTTCCACTATGTTGTTCTTCGCGTTCACAGAACGTTCAAGGCAAACGCACGAGGTACTCCTTGTAATTACAGACAGACCTGTTGAAATTGATTTTTGTCTTTCGGGTAACGAATTTTCCAGGAATTGAGACTTTATTCCGCTTATGAGCAATGAATCTTTTCTCCCAGTTTGTTGAGTTTATTGAGCATCGTCTCGTGTTGATTGGAACGCCTTAAAGCAATAACGATGTCTTCTGCAAAACGAAGACTTGACAGAAAATTTGTATCAGTACACATGCCACCTTGAGGGCCTTCATAATCCGCTACAATGTGGCAGTAAACAGCTTCGACGACATGGTATAAGGATGCCGAACTTTATTTCCTATTAGTATGAAGAGGAGTAGATGAAAAAAGTGTACTATAGTACTGTAGTTTCAATACAGCAAACTAGCGTTCTTATGTAGAACGATTCCACATGTTCCTCGACAAACGCTGAGATTGAATTGGTTTCGACGCTGTTGAATGCTTATTGGCACGTTTGAATATTCGTGAAATGAGTTTGAAATTTTGCAACATTCCTAGTCCAACAAACATATCACTGATATGAATGTAGACTACAAAAACAGTCAAGTTCATGTGAAATGAATATGAATAGCTGTCAATGGAATACCATTCAGGAATATCAGTTAAATCATGCATAGAAAGAATGTTGATGACCGGATTGTGAGCAACACAGGATTTGTAGAATCCCTAAAGTAACATTGTTTTGCAAAACATACACTCAGATTTCCGCAAAAGTACTGTAAAAGAGAGTTAAAATTCACACGTTTTCTAAATAAACAATGAATATAAGCATTACAAAAATTCAAACATTTTAATGAATCAGGGTTCACATTTCTTCCCTCTAAAATAAAACAGAATTGACCGGATATTGTCCGATGAGATGGGAAACCAGGAAACCACCATGGGACGCTCCATACAGAACAACACGCTTTCGATTCAGCCGCGGCTCAGCATCTAAGATGGTTATCACTGCATGCTAAAATAGAAAATTCAACTAACGAATGTCTTTTTTTATGAATAATATGAGAATATGAGGTAAGTATGGGAAACAAGGTTTGGTTGATTCCCTGTGAATAAAATACATACATGCACATCCTTAACATCCAAATCACCGCATTTTCCAGGAAGCGAGCGAATAAATTTATCTCCAAAACCCACCTAGAGCGGTACAGTTGAAATAAAAAAATAAATTGTAGACACCTTGCTTTTTATGGCTACAACTTACGGAACCGTGATAGTTCACAGCGAGTACTGCATATCCGGAATTCAACAAAGATGTTATAATACGACGAGGCCAGCTAAAGTCCACAATAAAATGAGTAGTAATTTCGCAAAAAGTTTGGACCATACCCCGCGACAAATATTCCATGAGGCCCACCGTGTGGGACAACAACCAATGGTAGTGATTCGCCCTCATTAGGCAGCATGAACACTCCTTCGTAAGGCGTCTCATCTATAGTCGATAAGTAATATCGACACTTTGTAGATCAATTTTTTTGGAAGAAAAAAATCAAAAAAAGAACAAAATCTATATAATTCAACCTATTATGTGAGCAAAAAGTAATGAAAACAATACATCATTACCTTCTCGTTGAAATCCAACAAACTGCCACGAATAATTCAAAAGGTTTTTGCGCTTCTCAATTATCGAACAGTTATCAAGACGCGTCCATACCATATGAAATATAAGAAAATAGATTGGACCAAAATCGTTCAATATTTGAAGCACCATGATTTTTCTTACTGTATCTTCTCTTCCTTTGGCAGGTATTGTCCCAAGAAGTAGTGCAGGTGGTCGATTTGGAGCAGACACTATTGCAAGTATTTTGTTTTGGTGAACGTCAACCAAATCCCATGAACCATGACACTGTCCATGATTGGTTAATTTCGCTAATTTCCCATCACATAAATCAATTGCAACCAACTCCTAGAAAGTTTCGCTTTATTATCGACCATTACGATAATCTAATTCATATGAACCATTTTGCTTCTCCACGTCGTTCTAATAACAAAACGACATCCATCCTCAGCCCAACATCGGTCAATGACACGTATAAATGACAAGCCAGGAAACTGATAAGAGTGATCTACTTCCTCCACGATAGGGATGACTACTATTGGTGAAGACCCATCGTATGGCCATGGTACCTATGAAATACAAAATGACATTCTTTCGTTATTTTTTCATTTCAGAAATTGTACAGTGCGTGTATAGTTTCATGTTCTTCTTTGTATTTCTGATCTCAATTCTTGCAAAATTGTGAGGCCAGCAAAAAATTTTTCACACTTTGACACATTCCAAAACAGCCTGATGAGGACCATCTGCCGCCCTCTGGAAATACACCAGTGTTTCACCACTAGGCGAAAAAACCGGAAATTCTGCGGCGATATTTTTTGCTCCAATGAGATGAAGCTTTGCAGAATTCAATTCGTAATAATACATTGCACCACTGAAAAAATTCAACTTTCTGAACACTGAAGCAAAGCGCACAATAGGAAGAATAAAAACAAACGGTCTATTATTGCAAGCATATCTTCCCAGTCTGAATGGAACATCATGGAGACCAAAGAAAACTATCCCAGCATCATCTGGCGCCCATATTGACTAAACTATAACATTTAAAAATATTAGGACTAGAGCAAAGAAAACAATCGAAGAACTACTTACAAATGTTGGTGAAATTCCAATTGGAATTTGGTCGATAACAGTAACGCTTCCCGAGGAAATGTCAACAAGACAAAGCACCGGTTGTTTGACATCAGAGCAATACTCACCCCATGATTGGTTAAGCTCAAACTTCTTTCCCTGTAATGTGTGTAATTTGACAAATTCTTAAATAACTCTAGCTAAAACCCAAATAACCAAGAAAAAAACTTGTAGTATCACTGACCACATTGCTCTCAAAAATCTTTTCGTCATTCTCCCATTCTAGATCAGTGTCAAAAAATTGTGCAGCTTTCGTACTCCTCTCTGCACAATACAAGAGATGCCCTTCACCATGCGAAAATTTTAAAGCAGCAAAAGGGGCTTAAAAAGATAATCGGCTCGGTCAAAGTCTTATGATCTAATGTATTAACAAAAATATACATCAAGAAAGATAAAGCTCATGTAAAATATCATACGGAACAGATTAAGTCGAATAGACTGTAAAAGAAAAATTTATACTTTTTGGGATAATCTATTATCTTGTGGAAATGCGTCACCAATTCTTTGCCTACATATTATAGGAGGTATTTGAATGGTAGTGGCCTACACAGTAGAATTGATGGAACCAGTCTGCTGCCAAGTCAGTGCTGTTTACCTTCTCAGATTATTATAGTACACTTGGTTGACCTAGGGCGAAATGGAACCGGCGTGTATGGTACCATGCTGGCGGGTCACTTTGTCAGCTCCTACCATCACGCTACGCTATGCCGATAAACTAGAAACTAGAACAAATAATGCAAAACCCGTACAGTACACAGACGATGGGAAATAGTGATTTTCTCTCTGTATTACTAGAAAAGAGAATAAGACCCACTTGATCCTACTCCATGAATTACCCCATGCTTTTTTGTCCGCTCAAATCAGAGAATAGAACCTCGATATTGTCGTTTTGATCAAAAACCTAAGATACTAGAAGATAACAGTTAGATTGAAATTAAAACAATTAATAGAAGTAATAATCTGTCGCTTCATAATGCGATCATCGTGAAATCAGGAAACGTAAACATTTACTACGACCTTTAGGTACTGCTTTTTGTCATTTCCATCAACAATGGTTATGAGCTGAGCCACCATAGAGTTAGAGGGTGAATATGCCACGCATTGAGACCTGGAAAGAAAAACGGAAAAAAATAGTCGACTTAGACCCAGAAAAATAAAATAAGAAATACAGCCGATTCAAACGCACTCGAAATTAGTTAATGGCAATGATGTAGTCGAGATTACACGCAGCTCTCCTGTACCACTAGAAACCTCTATAACAGATGATCGTTGAGTTTTCGTCATCTTCTTCAATGGTATCGCAGGGTTATCCCACACAGAAAAAACCTACCAAGTAATATACAATTGAAATTGTTGGATAAATTCACATATTAACACAAACTTGAATAAGTGTCCCAGAGCTTTGGATACGACCATAGGACGGAACTGGAATCTGAGCAAGGTCTCCGTAGATATCTTTGACATTTTCTAAAGCTCGGATGTCAAGCTCATTAGGTATACTTGAATTCATTTCAATTTATGAACGATTGATTATGATTGATGAACCTATCTAAAAGTCAAACGTTAACCACAAAATAATCACAAACTGACTCCAAACATTCCTGTATTCTTTATCTGATAACTTTTTCAGTATGTTAGAGACCACCAAACTACATACGTCTGTTACTTAATGAAGTGAATACTTTATTAAGCTACTGTTTATTTCTATTAAAAAATACAAACCAGACAAACACCACACAATAAATGTAAATCTCATACGAGTGCAGGAATTAAACATGACTACCCATATATTACATATATTAATTGAGGCCGATAGACGTGACAACTCAAATACTCGCAGACATATGCTACACTAAGATTTCAACTGCTATCTAAATAATTCAACAATAAATTAGATAAAAACCATGCTTTGGTAAGTGACGACACAAACTTCCCAGATGAGTTCGATACGTCTAGCACAATAGTATAGATACATCCATATCAAACATCAAAGCAAACTCACAACGATGTACGACTCTATTTTGAATACATAAACAATCTACAATTACGACAAGGCTTACGATCAGTGTTTCTTTCCGTGTATAACATACTTGTCATTATGTGCACCATAATATATCAACTCACTTGCAAATCATAAGATCTGTCTTATTTATTGTTATAATTGTCATCTACAGAATGTCATTCTTCATCATTAAATATTGTAAGGAACACGGCAGCATGCAAATTACATTAAACACCAATTTTAAATAAATCAAATACAATTCATACCCGATATTAACAGCCGACTGGCGATACTATGTTCATAAGTAGCAAACAAATTTCTTTTCCATAGTACGGTTGGACAGTGGATTTCCTAGTAATGCTGTTCCGTTGAAACAAGAGTGAATTATCGTGTATATTATTGCATCGAGGACATGAGCTAAACGCTAAGCCGTATCTGTGTCACTTGAGTAAAAAATCTGTCACCACGCTTTCATAACCATTGTAAAAAAAAAGGAAATAAAAAAAAGACTTCATGAATACACATAAGCGATATAGTCATAATCTTCGATATAATTTTCAAAGAAATTGAAATAGTACAAGTATAAATAGAAAACAAACAAGAGAAAGAAATATGCATTGGAAATAAAAAAACTCTGAGACACATAAAATAGTAACGGTATTTGAGATGCTAGAAAAAGCAGTTAACAAAAGTCGCAATAAAAACACATCATTTTTAATAAATACTCAAATCACAACTCCTCAATCATTTTTTTAGCTTTATGTACATTATTAACAGAACATAGTTTATTATCTTCCCTGAAGCCTTCAGGTATCGTTTCTACATCTTGTGGGATTTCCAAATTACCATCATTATTTGCCTCTTTTGCGGAAAACAGAGTAAGATCGAATTCTATTCGGGGTTCCACTTCCTTAACGATCAGATTACAAAAGCACGTCTCCACATCATTAAATATTTCTTTTGCAATTCTGACATTTTCACTTTCGACTTCATCATTAGTTTCGCTTCCATCACTGCTTTCGGTTTCAGCTTCCATTGCAATCTTATGCACATCTGCATCCAATTTCAAGCATGAACTATTCGTCAAAGAATTGTTTGCCGCCGCTATTTTTGGAATGAAGGAACAAAGCCTTAAATCAATTAGGAACCTTCGATATAATCATAACGAATCAACTACTTCAACTTTTACACGCAGCGGTGTCGAAATATCATGAAATTTAGATGACTCCACAAGTGTAAATGATGAACAATTCAAAATAAACGCAGATAAGAAGCCATCATAACGAAGCGAGAACAACTTCTGTCAGTAGAGTTGAAATTCAAGTTGATACATAGTTAGACTGATAAACTACAATTTACTTGTAAGCATATCTTTCGTTAATGGATCAAAATATTCGCTACAACTTGACATATTCTATAAACCTCACAACATTTAATTTACTCTAATTCATGAGTTTACCTAATCAGTTCAAAAAAAACTTGTACAAGTAAAGATTTTCGAATTTTACTAAAAGCGGGATATTAAAATACAGCATAAGTGTAATATATTGTTCACAGCACTAGGAAAGACATATAAATATTTCAATACGGTAGAACTACTTCGAAACATTTGCAGCACTTGTCTCATTCTTTAATTAATGATAACAGGGTTGCACCAGGAGTAATCATTAGGTTTATTCAGGGAAATTATTCCAAAATAAAGAAAGCAGTGAGGTAATACACGTGAAATGAAATCAACTCGGTAATTCAAAACAAACAAGTCATCGTCGTATTTAGAATTATTGAAGTGGCATCAAACTTCATAATACTGAACTCACATAGCAAACGTCTAATATCTTTAAAATTTTCAAATTGGATATTGCTTCATCAATTCTTTCTAAATGCACTACTTGATCAAATGCAAGTAGGAGATGAGGTGGATTGACATCATTGCTCATAATCTAGGTTACAAGTATGTTCTACTACGTTCTAACGGAAAAACTTTTACTTCATATATCAGATTGTTTCGAACTGAACCGAATCAAATTGTAAAAAGTACACAAGTGGTCGTGTTCCTAATAACGTAAATCGACACTTTTTAGGTGTAGGACGGTAAAACCGAATTCAAAGAGGCTTCACCAATCTTCAAGCTGTTTGCTACTGCACTGGACAAAAAATGCGAGAAAAAAAGGAATTTTCAGACTGAAAACTGTCCTCTTTGCACACAATTTAGAAGCAAACAAACACAACAAACAAAGGACTGCACTTCACTAACCCAACAACATATGCAAACCTCTCAGGATAAACTAGATACCTTTCGGTAAGTTGAGATGGAGCCACTGCTTCTATTAGTGGTTTCATTCGTTTGTTACTGAAGAGGAACGGCGGATCTACACTAAGTACCATGACGCATTATGATGCAAAACTCTCATTTCAGCAACGGAGTGCCGTAAGAAAAATGAAAACGTACCAATATTCTTCTCTTCAATTTGGGTCAGTGTAACTGCGTCATAAGTAGGTTGCATAGCCATCACCTATTTCTATAATAACTCTGACATTTCGCTTATAAGGCTTTTTCAATAGAAATTATATAATTTAATAATATCCGAAGGTGCTATAATGACATACACCGTAAGCATAACTTGAGAAACTTGAATAGTAAATTTCATCATTTCATTAGTAAAATGATTTTATATCAATGAATATGAATAGATGAAATGTGACGCACATTCGGTGACTCAAAAATGAAACATACTAGTTATGTGACAAAATATTATAGTGAGTTTCAACATAACCATCTAAAGTTTATACAAACCACCAGCAACTACTTAAAACTCAATTGTTTAAGTCTTATCATGACAGAATTGATAATTTGCACCACACGACAACACAAAAACGAATATATATGTATATATGAAACCCGAGTAATTTTTTATAAATGAAACACAACCACTCAACCAGATGTAAGCGGAATAGCGGCTTCAATGTATTCTTGTGATAAACTCGGACCATCGACAGGTTCATCCCAATCTAGATGAAGCACCACAGCAGGAGCTAGGCCCAACTCTGCCAAAGTTTTTGACTCATCCAATAACGATTCAACACCTCTTCCAGGGTCGCAAAGAGTGAATAACGACGCTTCATTTGAGAGGTGCTTTGCTACGAACTCCCTAACAGAAGAAAATGGCTCGTAACAGCCAAAAGTGCCCTACAATGTAAAGTTGACTGCATATCCATATCCAATATCACTTAGAGTAATAATGTACATACATACCTGAAGGACATATTTGTCAGGGAGTCGAATACGAATTAAGGTATATTTATAGGAATATTTCCGTTGTTTTTCGTCTCTTTCTCTCATCTCTCGCGTACGCAGGGTAAGGACCTAGAATTTGCACTGTTTCGCAAACAGCTGAGTAATCTGCAAGCTTTAGTACATTTAATGTTAGAATTCAAAAGTACATCGGGTACTCACATAAAAGACACGTCTCAAAAATGCAATGCTAAAGGAATGGCTCACTAGGTATTTCAAATAACACTGCAAAAACAAACTTTGTCCACATCCTCGGTTTTAAGTTGTTGCTCTCGGCGAATTTCATCAATAGTCAAATCGTAAAAATCGTGAGGTAGTTTAGGTGTATAAACCCGTTCATTCTCACGTAGACGGTAAATCTGTATGAATGAGAAAGTGTAAATATCTTGAGTCAAAATGCAAGCACCATTTTTAACATCTTGAAACCATAATGATGATAGGTACTCTCACTGTTAGGTATCCAATGAGAAAACCAACTGACCACTGTTTGACGTGACACTTTTATTGGCACGCTTTGACCATCTTCCAGCATAGATAGGGCAGTAACAAGACGAGCAGAATCATTGGCGTTTTGTTCAGAAATAACTAAGAATGACTCTAGTGGATCACCACTTTTTAGGGACTCCAACCTTTCCTCGAAACCAACTGCAGTGAGAAATTCGCGCCCGCCTTTCACATTAGCGACACGCTCCTATATGAAGAATTTACTTTCAGAGATTTCATATTGACAGTCAAAAAGCACCTGATATGCCCTATTAGACAATCGTATTCTTCTGTATTTTGGTTCATCAGGGTGCTCAATTATGTTACGAAGATATTTCCCAATAGTTTCAATGGCAATCTATAAAAAAGAAGACATTTCAATACTCGATGATGAAAACGTTCATAGTGATAAACCTCTTTCGGTTGTTTTTTGTTCAATGAGTACAGAAGAAGTACGGCAGGCACTACAGTGTCTTCATCAACACATAACAACTGAGAAGTAAGAAATTCCTCGAGAGCTTGCATAAGCTAGAAATAGCTCACCATCAATGTACTTCCCATACTGAAAAAAGGGAAATACCATACCTCTGGCTTTGTCATTGCCTCGTCCTCTCCAAGTAACTCACAAGTGAAAAAGACGCCTTTGATAACATCCGCATGTTCAAATTCTCTAATCTCAGGACCTGGTCTAAATCAGACAAGCGGGCTGTGTTTAAATGAAAAGCATCATAAATGTATGGCAATACTATAGTATTCTTAAAAAGCATGCACAATTCACAAAGTGAAAATTTTATATAACATAATAACCTGAGAAACAAATGACTCGTTTTCTAAACTCCCATAACAAATACTGCTTTCAAACAGTATAATATTGGGAGTTAATTTTAAGCTTAACCAATTTACATTTTCCATATAATTACTTTTTCTCCTGTAGAGTGAGGTCTTGTAAAGTATCTTTCACATCATTTCGCCGCCTCTCTTCCTCCAATTCACGTTGTGCCTGAACAAATACAACAATTCTTGCACAAATAAAAAATAATTATTAAATAAAGAATAAATAAAACCAGATGTTACTTAGCAAATAAAAATCAATATAAAAACAAATATCTCACAATCATTTGAATCTTTTTCTGACTGCTGCTGATTAGTGGTTCCGCTTTGTAAATACGCTTTAGAGCTGCCTGTGCCGCGATATCAGATACAGCAATACGATCAACCCCACCACCCTTTATTAACAAATAATTAGAGTGATTCAAAGAAACACATGATATAATATACAAATCTAATAACAGTTGAGAATTTTAAATAATCAACTCACTTGAGCAGCACCTGCTGCAATGCTTGGAGCAGCGTTTGTATTAGAAGCAAGCTTTCGGCCCGGACCAGTGCGTTTGAAATGTTTATCAACCTTCTTTTTCTTCAAAAAATTTTTGAAGCTATCCATCCGTTAGTCCTGTTCTAAAGAATTTACACTACAGCCGTTTTTGAATGGATTTCGCCAGAAAACATTCGATACGATTCGTAATACATTCGGTATAAAGAAACACCATATGATCAGACCAAAACCATAACATAATCTATCAAAAGTCGGACCAACAAACATGCAGCATTGGTGCAGTCTCGAATTGCATGGAAACTATAGGTTCTAGTGCTTTACAGGGAAACTTCATCAAGAATAATTCGCAACTTAAAACTAAAACTCGTATATTACTGTAAAAACAGTTGGTGTGTAGAAAAAAATCGAAATAGAATACTCTTTTGGAACGAAGATCATTGTCTCGATGAAAAATGACTTGATTTGATACTCGCTTGGGATTTAAAGTAACCCTGAGAAAGACCTATATTAATGTTATTTTACACACATATGACATCATTGGGAGCTATAAAAAGGAACACTATATGACACGACAGAGAGACTATTTTTTATTCTTCGCCTATAACACTAGAATAATGTATTCAATCGCCAACCTCAGCGACATTCATCCACTTACAAGAAAGATGATACGCTAGAAAATCGGATGAAAACCAGTCCGATGACGGAATTCTGTCATTTGCAATAAGAAGACTTTGATACAAAATATTGGATGTCTAGGTGTTGTCCTACATTCACATATTGGTTTCCAGTTATCTCATATCTATGCTTGCGCCTGGTTATTCTTCGGCACAATTGACGAGAACAACCTGTGGATGTTGAAGGATGTAACTTGTAAAAGAAGCCTTTTGACAAATTTGTTGCTAGTGATTAGATTTTTAGATTCTAGATTTCGTACCATATGTAATCACCACTTTCTTCCTGCTAAAATGCGATTGAACCATAATGTAGGAAAATGATGATATTTTTCACAAAACCTTTTCCACATGACTGACAGATCCAGAAGAGCACGATTAAAAACTACAATGCTTATTGAAGCTTGTTTTTGACTTTACTTCTATTGAAGTTCGTCGAAAAGTTATTAGGGAAAATATAAAAGGATTAGAGCGATTTGCAACGATTTCCATATATTCATATATTAATATTTTAATCTAAAAAAGCAAAAATGAATTTAAAAACTCGCCTATACCTTACAGTATCCTATTACAAATTCAGTGGCATTAAAATTTCATGTGATGCAAAACGATCAATATGCATTTTTTTCGCAATTGTAATACAATTTATGATATTACAATATTTGTAAACATGCTGCGTTGGCCATAAAACTCGAAACCTCATGCGATTCCAATATCGGCGCACCAGCTCGTACCTGTTAACTGGAGAGTGCTGATAAGAGAGGAAGGCCATGGTAGTGTAATGGGCAATAAGCACGGAAAATCGAATATTTGTAGGTTCGAATCTCGCCTGAGATTCCGAATTTTGCGGCGAACTCAGCACAACAACGGCAGTATAATCTACTGATGACCCAAAAACTCACGTTAGCTTTTTATGATTGAATAGTGTTCCCAACCTTTGTGCTATCAGATACTAATGCCTACGATAAATCGACCACATCAAGCAATCTGTGTAGCATCGCGCAGCGCTTGAACGATGCCGTATAAATTTAACCTCTACCTACGTCTAGCTGGATTCGGCAGCTCATGCCTTCAAAACCGATCCAACCTTAAAGCTCCAGAATAATAACACATTGATCGCGAAGCACATGTCGGGCAGGACGAAAAGAGCTGGAAACCACAAGTAAATAAAAGCGTCCTCCTACACGATTAATCGAGTTACAGGCAGACGCCTTCGTGACTAACAGACGTCAACTATCTGTATTGGCAAATGAATACGAGTTTAAAATTATGGAAATCACTGAGTGTAAAAATTAAGTAGGACGATCAAAATGGACGACGATTATGTGAAGCGAAAGGGAGTCAAACTGCGATCCAAACTACCAGCAAAGACGGACTATATAATTACTCAATAATTAATTAACTAAGTAAGCAATACTACTATGGAAGCGCTTGGCTAACCTGCGAGTCTTTCTTGGGTAGGGCTGATTGCTACATGTATCCTCTCAAAATACTAAGCCTTCCATCTCTCAAGCATTGGAAAATCAAAGCTCTTGAAAAGGACGATTCCACCCAAATGTTGGCCTGTGTTTATGTTGTATTGTGCTTTATAATACAACATTGTATTATCACCTTCAACTACTGCTTAACATGAATACAATTAAAAAGATTATTAAACAAATGCCAACGTTAAAAGGACAGCATATCTTCGAAACCAATATCAGAATAATCTAGGACTACTATAAGCAGTACTGATTTCATAACAGCTAGTCATTTTAAGTTCATATGTAGACTCAATCAAAAAGAATGCATCCCATAGAGATAGCTTAAACCAAAATGCATTCATATCACTTATGAGCATTACAAACATACGAAATATTATTTTGAAAAGTTTGTCGAATTACGTAGTGATACAACCCACAATTTAACCTAACATCAAAGATGGAAAACAGAAACAGAGGAACATAAGATGACACCCTGACGACTTCAAATTTCCTTCTTGTATATCATACGTACACACTTTTATTTCAAAAAATACCCAAAAAAAAGCCAATGGTAACCGAAGGTTTAAAGAACTTACTCGCTTCCTTCTCTTTCACACTATTTCCACGCACACCTTCCTGCTGCTCTCTGATGGCAAATTCAATGATTATTTGTGAATAATACTTCCAGGCAATCCCTATGCACAAACAGAAAAAGCAAAGCAAGAACAGAAGAAGTAAGACAAGTCCGACCTATAACAGTATCCATCTATTCATATATTTATGTCTGGACATTATTCTTTAAAAAAGAGTAATATTACGATTTAGATATATATGACTAAGAACTCTAAATGGTAGCAAATATGATGTGAATCCCCAGACACTGCACTGACCTGAATTCTATCAATGTCGAAGTTTTGAGAAAGATTGGTAATAAGGCAACTAAGATGATGGAGAAGCACACCAGATTGACGGCTCTCGACCTCTGTGGAATCCTGGATGACAGCTTCTTGAATAACCCCGATATCTTCTGATTCACTTGGCAGCACGGTTGGGACTTGATAATCGACCATCAATCACTCAATACGTAACAAAGAATGAGGTGCTAATTTTTTATATCCTAAACAAACGATCGGATTGCTATGCTCAGAATGTTTCCCGCCACACGCAACAAAAGTCAAAAATACTCAAAGACTATTTTGCTTGTCGCTTCGATCATGAAGGAATCAAAACACTATGCATATTCTGCATTAAAGGAAACATTTAATGCAGTAGATAAATTTCAAAATGAAAATCTACAAAACAAGCGACGCAGGTTTAAAAATTTCAATAAATCCTGCATAGAATGTCGCAAGCATAGTTCACTTTGCGCACGAGATCAATCTATAGTTGATCAATTAGAACAACCACCAGTTGATCGTTTTGCAACCGTTACCACCAGAATGAAAGTCTGAACTCGTACAATTACATTATGGAATATAAAAAAAGCAATTAAGGTTTTGATTGGAAGATGACACTATTTTAATAACGTTCAAGATGACTAAGAATGTTGGAAATAAAATGTAAATTGTTCTATCATAGAACATGGGCAAGAATCAGAGTGCAGTCAAATCACTTGAAATTCTTCCCTAATATCACATACAGAAACATCCATTTGATGTGAACATAGCTAAATCCACGGACATGATAAGATAGGTAATCAACCACATCGGTTGAGGTTCTGACAGGTATGGCTACGAATAGTTCGAAGTAATGAACCAATCTGGCATATCGTAGGAAGTAAAATTATCATCAATCCATGACACAAACGTGTCATTTCCAACTTCTAACTGTTGTACACCAATTCTTTATATATCGTCGTGTACTTCAGCCCAAAGATTTGTTTCAAATAAGATCCGCTCTTTACGTGTAACATCATGTTGCAATTAGATGACACGCTTCTGTGGTGTTTGAACAGCATATACGGGTAGTTACGGACGAGATTTCCCGAGCCCACGATGTTCAATACGTGCGCCTTATATTTGCAACAAACAACGAATCTTGCTGTTTTTCATTGTTGTTCATTTGTAATTGTGATATTGGGTCATGTGCTTAAAATTTAATGCTTGAAGTTGCGTTTTTGCTTCTACCTCCTATGGCATATATGATAAGCCTTATTTCAAGTGGTTTTGTAATAGATAATGCCCAAGAACAAAGGAAAGGGAGGCAAAAACAGAAGAAGAGGTAAGAACGAGAATGATTTCATGAAACGTGAGCTCGACACAAAAGATATCGGACAAGGTAGGTTTTATTTCACATTGGTTTAAGTTATTGGATTCATGAAAAGTTTGATTTTTTACGACATAGCAGTTAGATTCTTTAGAATACGGCCAAGTTTCTAAGATGCTTGGTAATGGAAGAGTACTAGCATTTTGCTTCGATGGAAAACAAAGAGTGTGCCACATTCGTGGAAAATTGAGGAAAAAAGTATGGATCAATACTGGGGATATAATACTTGTAGGACTTAGAGATTATCAAGACGATAAGGTTTGCTTTCTACTATGAAGAAACCAATCTACAACTTACCTACGTACAGAGTACTTTTTTCTTGAGTGTTTTCAGGGTGACGTGATTCTTAAATATACTCCTGATGAAGCCCGTCGGCTGAAAGAAAGGAATGAGTTGCCTGAACATGCAAAGATTAATGAGAACGACGAACAGGAAGAGGGAGAGATTGAATTTAGTTGGTCTTTAATTTGCTCACATGTTCTTCGATTTGAGAAAGTATAAGTGTTCAGGAGACCTCGGGGCAGAGTCTGGTGATGATGAAGGTGAAGAGGAAGATGACAACATGCCATCAAGTGGTAATGATGAAAGCGAAGAAGAAAGTGAGGAAGAAGAAGAAGGTACCGAAAGTAAGTTGGTGTTGTGTACGTTTTGCTTTACACATGAAAACTATCTACCAGTCGTGTTTTGTTGCCTCTAGATTATACAGCATGAAAAGACACGTTGAAAAAAAAACTAGGAGTCAGACTCGTGGAAATAAATTAATAAGAAATAAAATTCCACGACTCCGTTGTTTCATTCTCTGTTAGTAATGTTTTAGTGACCTATATAGATTTTGGTAATTACTATGGTAAAAAAATTATTTCTGATTGTAATATTACTATTAGTATCGGCACTGCAATTGGTGTTTCACATAGGTATGGCTATTTGAACGTGTAGTTGCTCATCAAAGACTGTTATTAAAATCTGCTTTATCATTTAATCAGGATTTAATAACATTAGGATACATTTAATTATCATTTGGACCGTACTATTCATTTCAGGCGATGATGATTCGGATAAATTTGTCAATGAAGAGAGTTTAGCACGAGGACATGGGTTGAAACCTAGTGGGCGTGGTGGAAGAAATAAGTACAACAAGAGAAGATGACTTATTTTTATATCGTCTACTTTCAACCTCGTGTGTTCTTTCTGTGTTGTCACCTTTTATGTGCGAGTCAATCTTAGAAATTTTCCGACATTATTTTATTAGACTTATTGTTGAAAAGCATTATTTTGAATTAGAATTGAATACGAGATTTTATCAGTAGAATATGTTTGTTTGAGAACAGAAATAACTTTATTATGTATGATCTACTAATATTGTAGGATTTAGTTAAAATGAAATATTGACTAATTGGACTCCTTAATTTCATATCGTTTTTTTTTACCACGAACTTTTACTGTGACCGTATGAATTGGTTGGGAAAAAAAATAAAGAAATTGGCTCTCTGCATCGTTGCGTGTGATAGGCGTTGCTATTTAACAAGAATGATTCAATATCCAGTTCAAGAGCAGTTCAAATCCTGTGCGATTAATGATGACATCTATCACCCGTGTGTGCCAAGCGGACTAACCAGGACTTATCAGAATGCCTGAAGCTGGAACTAAGCGTTATTTACGGCACCTGAAAAGGCATGATTTTGGTTATGAGAGTCGATCCTTTTGAATAAGTAACGACACGAATGTATAAGCTGTAGCATCAGTTCCATGAAGGGTTACGACGGAACATTCTGTACGGATGTGAAGAAGTCCAGCTGAGAACAATACTTATTTTACGATATCATTGTTGATGTATTTAATGTTATGATAGGTAGTAAAAAAGCGCCTAAACAATCAGATTGTGACCCGCGGACTTAAACGAACGCCAGTGAGCATTTTATATGTTTGTTGTGGCAAAGAAAATGGGTTACGAAATTTTGGGATTTTGGAAAAAAATGGGATTTATGGTAGCTCACAATTCCAAACACAGATATTCAGCGATATTATGAGAGCACCAAAATCATGGTACTTCGGAGATTACCAAAGACGTTGGTCTTCAAATATTCTCAAAGTTATTCTCGCCAACGGGTAGTTACAGCTGAGGTAAAAACGGCATTTAACATAGGAGTTTTTAAAGCATTGCAGACACATGATAAACTATGACCATCAAAGGAAAAAAAAACGAAAATGAAAGACATCTGCAACGTCTGAGGAAACCTCATCGATTTCACCTCACTGTTTCACATTCATCCATCTTCATACTACGAGAAAGACGTTTATATCGTTCCGTGAAATCTCGTTCAATTCAACAGGATATCTCGGTAAAGAATCGTACAGCATCTTGACAACATAAGTGTAAACCTGAATTCTGAAAAATTTTCCGTCGTTCCTTAACAATACTGGCTATGATCTTCACACGTTTGTGACCAAATACAAAATTTCAAGACAATGAAGAACTAACATAATCGTGTTGTCGTGTAAAGAACGAGATACTTGACATCGAAAAAGTATCGCACAAGATACCTGTTTTCTTTCGTCTGAATGTTTTTAATACAAATTATTACTTATTTTCCTAGTCATTTTTTAACAAAATAGAGTGGAACATTTTGTGAGCACAACGATGGGAGCAAGTAGAGCGCCGATTCGAGGCCAACACTATAGACGTAGAGTGAATGAAATGAGTGAAAAGTGAATGCTGCTCATCATGTCAAATTAGGTTTCAATTACTGGACCGACGTCGTGCGATTCCTGATTTGACTGGGACGAACTCAACCCGCACGAGTAACACTGTTCTACCTCTTACTATCTTGCTAACGTTTCTTTGCGGGTCTTCTAGATATTCGTATTTGAGGGTCATACAGGTGTTTAAGTATTTAGTCATCTCAGCAATATTGAATGAAATCGGATGGATATTAGTACCTTAAGTGGGTATTATTCTATATATCTTTCCCTTTTTATATTCCAGATAAAGAAACGAGGAATATTCAGCTTCTCCTGTTACCTTATTATACCTTCTCTATAAATGAAGTGATTAAATTTCTGTGCTTTTGCGTTTTTGTGCTTCAGTTGATATAAGTGATCATTTGTAGTAAATTTTCAAAGTTTTTATGCAGTTTTTCTATGAGAGGGCTTCATTCATCATTCAGTATTACCTGTCAGCTCACGCTTTAATGAGTGTATCAAGTACACTCTCTTTTTTGATCAGTACTAATCAAATAAATAGCTGGTAATGTTTTCGTTTTTATACTTCTTATCGATTGACAAACGTCATGAACGAATAGAGAATAAATTTAGGAGTCAATTCAATCATTGGAAACATTGGAATCAACAATTATGAAGTATTGTATTGTTGACAAATAATCCAGGAAGATCCGCACTTTTGCTAATGTCGTCCGTCCTTCGTTCAAGTCAAAATTTACAAAATCACAAAATTTTCAACCTCATCAATATTTTTGTATTATATATGTATTTTTTTTTCGCCCCATTTCACTCATAAGTGATAACACTGACAATGACTCTTGTTTGGTTTTCTTCTAGCTACACTTAGACTTCTAGCTAAGAAAACAATACATATTTATATTAACAGAGAATTTTTGTTGAGATTAGTAAGATCTTAAAATACGAAATGTGAAGAAACGGATATCATTCTCTATCATTTAAATTTGAGGTCTTGAGGAACAAGTTTTCCGATGATTGTGATCAGCTCTCTTTAAGGTGAGTTTCATCCCGTAGATCTTACTGAAACTTTTTTCTTGACTATACGATTAATTGTTCATATTGTACTTGAACCGGTAACAAAATGATATAAGATAAGCTTTAGCGTTGATCAATCCCTGTTTCGGAAAGGGCGTAGGTGTTCGCGTTCAACGTGATGTCGTGGAGGTGGATTGAGTGCGAGCCTCATCTGTCCAGTGCCTTGAGTCTACTCACTCAGGATCACTCTTCACCAAGTCTTTGCTGTTTATGTTACCCAAATTTTTCTGTTGCCATCTCCTCTCATCACAAAGATGGAGGGCTTGAGAAGTCTGAGACCAATCGCGAACCTAACAACTCAGAACGCTTCTGAATTTGAGTAGAATTGTAAATGAACAACAGAGATTCAACATCGTCTTTACTGTACTCATTCACGTCACTATTGGATGATATTGGAGGCAAAACAGTTTTAGTTTTATATGTTGTTTAAATACATGTAGTGTAACGAGTTTAATAATGTTTTTTGAGAAAAGGAACAAATTTATTAATTTTCATTCCAACTTTTTTCCTCGATAAGCTGAGTCAATTAATGATTTTACTAAGTTGAAGACTCTATATGATTGATAACTCACTAATATTCTTATGCTTGATATGAATTAAAATGAAATTGAATTGGTCAGGGTCTTCAATTACCTCAATTATCAATGAACTCATTACTGAGTTCTCGTAATAAAGTTTTATGAGAGGTAGTTGATGCGTATTTATCTAATGACAATTCAACATTCGTATTGTTTGCCACAGTAATAATGAACGATTTCTTTAAGTACTTTTAATTTTATTTCACCTCTTTAAATTTTAACAGTAGTAATTACTCAATTTAACTGTATTTTCGCAATAATCGATTATCGATCAATCGATGAGTTTCTATGAAATTAGCTTAGAGAAGTGAAAGTGAGGTGTATTTGAATAAATCGATAATCCATCCTGATAATACGTTCGTGACCCAGTAATTTCTAAATTCGTCTCGTAATCCTGTAATCGTCATCGATGAAAGTCGTCGGATTTACATAGAGGCTCAGTTGAGATTTGAGGATATGCCTGTCGTTTTTCATTTTTAACGATCCATTCTAATTTCGTTTTCATTTTCCTAAAATATATTGATTGGTACGATTAGACATTGTTAATTCTTTGTAAATATTGAATAACTTAAATGCACACAGTAAATAGATATGAGGTAGAAAAAAGAGTGCAAAAAACGTAAATGAAAACGAACTAAACTTTTATTTTTAGAATGGATGAGTGTTTTCAAAGATCAATAAATGAAATAATCAATACCTATTCAACGAAATTTTCAGTCAAATCAATAATCCATAAGGTATTACTAATAAATGAATCATAGCTGTAATAAGACTCTAATTCAATAAAAAATTTGATCGAATGTGGAACTTGAAGAGTAACTCACCCTCCAATAAACTCATAAAATTATAAAAGCATTAGCATTTCTTGTTCGCTTTAGCTAGAGTGGCCATTGAACCACGAGGAATTGAACATTATGGAATGGTTAAGCTCATGTATATTTAAATTTAAATTCAGGTCAAATTCGAATAAATGGTACAGTACACTTAATATTCACAATATATGCGTAAATATATATAGATGACGTGTTGTTGGATATAAGCCTAATCATGTGATGAATCATCACATGAATTGATATCAATGCATTTGTTTATTCCTCGTTACTCTAAAAAAGCTACGTTTTTCTTACTTTTTTTTTCTTTTCTTTTTTTTTTTTGATTACTCACGTATTGATTTAAACTATTACTTTCATTTTGAAATATTTTATGAAAGTTGTTGTATGAAAATCGTAACTGGATGTAAACTATAAAACTAGTAATGAAATCATTATATAATATTCATTCTAATAGTACTTGAAATGAATTTTAGCTAGAGAAATTACATGAGAAATTGTTAATGAGTGACTATAATATGAGTTATGAGTCTAATTAGAATTAGAAAACTCCACCGAGGCTCTACGATTCTGGTCGGTTACAAGTTAAAGTTCAAGTTAAAACAGTGACCGGTACTATTACTATCGTATACGTTGATAAACGATATTCAATTTTCAAGTGATTATGCGATTATCACTGATAAGAAATTTGCATAAATCAATTGTGTTCTGTTAATGACAATCGGTATCTATTAGTTGTATGATGATATGAGTGTTTTTTTTCTTTTGCGTTTCTACTATGGAATTGTATACGCTAACGTGAATGCTAGTAGTATGTGATTGATTGATTGATCAACTGATTGATCAGCTTATATGTCAATCATTAAAGCTAATAAGAATAAAGCATTTGATAAGAGAACGACGAATGATCTCATTTTACTGGTTAGTCAGATTGGATTAGAAATATAACGTTGTTCATGACTGTTGAAGATCCGTGTTCATCTCCATCGTCTCACATATATGACAGTCGTAATGCAGCTTAAAAGCTCGTTATAACTGGTACGATTTATTGACGGAAGACAGTTTTAGTAAATTAAATAGTATAAAAAATAACGTTAGAATAAGTATACTTAAGCGAAGAACTTCTAAAAACTGTTATAGAGAGATATAAGCTGGAAGTGATATCGTGTATTCTTGAAAATTTCTTTCGAACAAAACGTTTTCTTTTTTTCTACCTCATTCGATGACGAAACACATAAACTGGTTTGAGTTACGAATTCGCTGAGTTTTATTCGTCAAGA
>KN716398.1:11089-40631 GCA_000816705.1 Dictyocaulus viviparus
AAATGCAATGCTATCAGTGCCTGTCGTTCAACACTGGATCCGTACTTCGTATGAAAATTAACTGTTGTAACACGAATATGGAACTTTCCCATTAGTTCGCTAATATACTAGTTGAAAGAGATACTCGAGAAAGTGATACCATACTACCAAAGCTGTTTACCGCCGCCGCCTTGAAGTCCTCAGATTATTCAAAGAAAAAGCATACCTATTTATGATAAGTTCCCACCAACAAATAACTATTTTTTCGCAAAATATTGATGAAGTGGAAAAAGCATTTGTTTTTGAAGATAGATGAAAAATAAAAATTATGAAATGACTGCCCATTACATCGCCTTGTTCCAGAAAGATCAACGCAACGGATATAATCGAGATATCAATTCTTACGTGTACCTACGGCGACAAGTAAACATAAAGAACAATTTGAAGGATAAATAAAACAAGAGGCAAGCATGGGCATATTCCATCTTTAAGGCAAGCATTTTCCAACTATGTTAATGATTGCTCATTACACCTCATTACACTCCGTGCTCATATCACTGACTTCACGGCTGGCTTAGATGTGCTCTGCGGGAACCAGATATGAGTTGACACATCGACTATGACGAGGATATGGCGAAGTATTCTCAGAGCGTTCGAACAAAATGTTTTGAAATAAAACCGGTACACCAAATATCAGGAGGGATAATGTGATTTGAACTACGGAGCATATTACATATCACTTATACATTCCGAAAATACATGGGAACGTCATCATGTTCACTTATCACTGATCACATTGGAGAAATGTCGTTATGATTGCTTGCTTACAACTGACCTCAACACGGTGAACACACAGTTGAAAAGGAGCAAAACACATAACGGATTGAGTGGACGATGTTACCATGTGTGTTTGAGGAGACCACGAGAAATAAGTTTGAAATACAGTTGAGTCTGACATTCCGTAAGAGGACAAGTTATACAAGTGAGTAATTTTGGTATAATGGATACTATTACAAAATCGGAATTACCATATGAAGAAGCTTTGTTTGCCATCTATATTTTGCATAATTACGGTTTCAAATGTTATAAAACTGACATGTTCCACTGCTTCCGAGTTTTTCCTCGATTGTTCAGCCCTAGAAAAAAGCAATGTAACAAACCTTGATAAGTTTGAACAGTTAGATTCTATTCTATTGAGGCTTGGTGAAACCATACTTTAACAATATTTCCTCATATTTATGCTTCATATCAATATATGCAAGTATTCTCTATTTCTTCAACTTGACTTCGACAAAAGAGACACAACTAAAAGAAAAATTCCGCTTCATGTATCATTTTGTTTTTTGAGGTTTCTTCTGTCTCCAAATGTATAAAACCAATCAAAACGTCTACTTTATACATTCTTGATTTCAGCAACAACTACGATTTCTATGTCACTATCGAATTTTGTCTGAGCATCCATATTTGCCTTCTCTACAAGATTTTCGCTAACCACTTTCGGAGCACCCGAGACCGTTTCATCCCAGCACGTACTTTGGATAAGGGACGCTGTGATAGAGGTGCTACGGAAACAGGCAGGCCCGAATCAATTCGCGGCTGCCGCCTGGTCTACCAAGCTCGCTATCACTCTGAAGTCGGTGAATTTATACCAGAGAAATCTGAGAAGGATGACTCGCAGGTCAAGTAACTCTGTAGACCAGACTCGCAGTCAACCACCTCCACGATGTCATGTTAATCCCGAATACGTAGGCACATACCGCAATAGTACGCTTTAAATAATGACAAAGCTTTTCTTAGCTTATGTAACTGGAAAATTGTATACAGTACTTGACCTCGTTTAGTAAAAAAAAAAAGAGGTGACAATCATTTCTAATGATACTCAGAAGTATCGTAGGTGAATTTCTGAGTTTATCCTGAGTGCATCAGGTTTTCTTTGATTTTCAATTCAATTAAACCTTTTTCTAATGCATTGCTAATAGCGAATAACCTTAGCAGATAAAGTAGCGTTGAGTCATACTCTGCCTTGTCAGCCCTTAAGTATATTTCCCGCACAAACGGTTACTAATGTAGATTATCTTTCCTAACATTAAATCAACTCGAGATCAAAAAGAAATCTTGAACTGTCACTAATTTAAGTGAATACTTCATATCTAAGGTCAAAATTGAATTATTAGACAGTATTCTGAAAATTGAAGGTTGACGAAAACTACGCAAAAAATTTACACTTATATATCACCTGTGCAGCTGAACAAGCTCTATTCAAGCATCTTCAAATTTTCACAAATAACCTGTAACACCACAGCTTATCGGCTATTGATAAGGTGTGCCATGGTCTTCCGATTTTAACTTCCATGGGTTCCGATTCGGAGTGACTTCCGCCACACGACAATTCTTCCGTTGAAATTTCATCGGACGTCATTTCTTCAATACCTTTATGAAAAATTCTGATAATTTGTGTAAAATGAAAGCCTGTGAAAACTAAGTACGAGTTCATGAGTAAAGTATGAATTCACTTCTCCTTGATTTTTTGAATATTGCGTTAAGCCACTGAATCATGAGGACCATAACCACCAATATGACTATCTAAAAAATATATCGAAGCTTTCCTCACTTCATTGGTTATAAAGCTATATACGAGTCAACAGCTACACTATATGAAACAGTATATTTTGGAATACGTTCTGATTTCAGCTTTTTTTGTTTTTGTAAATGCGAGCTAACATATATTGTTTTACAGTGGATTCAATAAATGAAGTGAAATATGATAAGTAGTTAACAGGCGAGTGCTGATAAGATAGCCACTTAGTAGAAGTGAAACACTGAGTGATCGAAGAGCGAGGGCCTCGGTTGTATAATGTATAAGCACAACAGACCGGATATCTGTAGGCGCTGGCTTGAATTCCAGTTGAGGTTCCAAGTTTTATAGCTAACTCAGCATAATTAATGATATTATAGCATCATTATAGAATAAAAGTGGTATGACCATAGAATTGAAATAGAAAATTGAACTCATACGTTTCAATCACTCGAGAGAAAAATGTCCCTATGAGTCAATAACGTCTATTTCACACAACATAGCCAAAAGATATTATTTTGAAAGAAATCTATTGCATCAACTTGAGTTCTTTACCTGCAACTGCATAGCTCACTTGTCCTGAATTACTAATATTACTCAACACTTATAATATAACAAAATGCGATTCAATGGCAGTAAAGTTTAAGTAGAACGAGAAAGTAGTAGGACATGTTAAAATAATTCATAAAATTTGTACAAAACGGAGTTGATTTAAGAGTAGATACGATAAGGCTAGGTGCTTATGAATTCCTATGTCCTGTTTCACGCATTCATCTTCGCCATGGTGTCAAGGGACTGATTGATTACGCTCCTGTTTTAATGACTTTTATTAAGAAATCTTTACAATCTTAGTGCTACCTATCTTTCCGAATTCCTCTGGTACCGGTTTACAGAGCTCAGAAAGACTGTGTGCTTTATAAGTTTGGAACGAGCGTGAATCGCTATCTGCATAGGAATGTTGCAGGACTAGGTGCGCTGCACTTTTTGATTCAATATAATTAGAAAGATCAAGTATAAGATAAGATTTGATACCGACGCCGTTAATGTGAAGACATCAATCCTATCCGGCCACAAATTATTGAATTCTGTCGGGTAGTACTTGCTAAAGTTAGTCATAATAGGACTTCTACACAATGAGTGTCAAAAAGACGAAGGACCAATTAAACTCACAACTTCTGTACTACTGCTATCATTTCGAACTAACCGAGCTACAACACGAAGTGCATATAAATGATTGTAGTAGAATAACCTAACAGTCTTAATACTTATGCATTATTTACATGAATACTTCTTGACTATCCTATCAATGGATTCTACCAAGACCAACATGATTTCCAGTTCTATATAGTAGTGCATAGCACTGCTATTAAATTCTAAAACAAAAGTTAACAATGGTGTATTTCCTCAATAAAGCTCCTTCAAGTAACTGATCCTATCGCTAGGTTCCACACAAATTTAAATAGTGGTCTGGTGAAGATGTGGCCGATGCGACTAGAGATTAATAATTAGCCGTGAGGACTTTAGTCCACGGGCGAGGATCGGTAAAATGGTTTTCATATATGTCCTCGATAACTATGATTCAATGTCAGTTTGGACCCTATTTCAAACTTGGGTAATTGAATTTTTATTCACTTATTACAACGAAATAAATCAATGTGGCTAATAATAACAATACATTACTAGGCAGTTGAAGAAATTCAAACGAAAGAGCAACTACTTAGTAAGGTATCCATAATTCATAAAATGAGGTGGCACCTACTAGTAAAGTAGGCCGATTGAGATATTTGTTAGGCAGATGAAAAGAAGAAGTGGAGGAACTATGTCTGTCAAACCTCAGTACTACCGCCTAACATTTCAAGTGCGAAGCCTATCCAAAATTTGTTTCTCGAGCTGGATTGTTTGTTTAGAGTAATTAAGTGAGTTAAAGTTCATATTTTGACAGAAAATCCACAATAACAGAAGAGAAACTCTTGCGAAAGCAGGTGATTAAGCAGGCTAAAGCTATTTTGAATGGTAGAATTTACAAAATCTTTCTCAATCATTCAACAATTCAATTCTGTAGAGCACAATTTTGGTACTTGTTTGTCATATATTGGTAAAATTTAAGCTGTTTGTGAAGGCCTTCAACTGGATGTCCCAATGATCTACATGTCGATAAAATTGATGGCAAGCGATGTAAAAAGAAAACCTTCTCTTCAGTAACCTGGGAAGATAAAAAGCATTGTTTTGATAGAGTTTGATCACCACAACTTATTCTAAAGGACGAATTCAAAATCAAACACCATGATTCATAATGCATTTGAATATTTTGCGTTTATGAATTAGTAAATAGTTAGCCACTCTTGGGAACTTGAAAAAACAGGTGGTTAACAGGTAAAATTTTGACCCTAGTACGACTAAGAAAAGAAAGACTAAGGTAAGACCACAAAAAAACACTTGCTTTCAATGGAGCAGAAGTCTTCACACAGAACTTCGGTGGTTTAAAATTTGCTGTACAACTCTTCGTTGCTCATTTCATCTAATCAGACAAGACGATTTCATCTCCTGATTCTCATACTTTTTCTGCTACCAAGGCTTCATAGAATTTGTTGTGCACCACTCGGTGCATGTTTGAAGATGATCCTTTTTTGACAGCATCGGAAATTACATGAAGGCCTAATTCAGCTCAGCAAACTATTTTGGATTTAAAAGATAGTGTTGGAGGGAAAATAATTAAGATGGGTGCCTTATTGGGAAAGAGATCATAGGAGAAAGAGAATGCGGAAATATCGTAAGGAAAAAAATATTACGGATACGGAAAACCTACCCCTCCATCTATGAACCCGTCAAATTTGTCTTCGTATAAGAGGATATTCTAGATATGGTGAGACATTCAAGAGCCAATACATTGACTAAGCTTTTGAAACGGGCGAAAAGTTCAATTCGTAACAATTTGTATAAAGCCTTGGTTGCAGACGAAGCAGTGTTATCAGCAAATGGATAATTCAACGACAGTTGTCCAAGATGAGAAGATAGCGATGGTCAACAGGAAGGCCGTCATAATGCGTCGTGATAATGCCAGACCATATGCTGCATTGTGGGCTTTGGAAAGAATTGGAGAACTAGGTTGAGAATCTACACCGCATTCACCATATTTCCGGGACATAGCTACCTCCGAGTATCACTTGTTTTTTCTTCACAAAATTTAAAAGGGCAATGTACTCAGAAAGATATCAGACAAGCACAGGTTCCACTTTCCGCAACAAAAGTTTAAGCATTTAAAAAAAACACAACAAAACAAAAAACACTGGCACAAAACAATCTTCGTCACACGGGAAAAAATCAATAACTGGAGCAATTATATTGTTTAATGAAGATTATTGATGATAAGAAATTTATTTTGTTAATCGAAGAGCAGGCAGAGCTTTATGAAAGAACTTCTATTTTGACGTAAAACTCCATGAACTATATTGCTATCAGAGCTAAGCTACTAAAACAACGACGTTATCACTAACGTTAGAAAATAGACGAAAGAATTGTGCTCAAGCCTTGAAAAAATGCTATTCACATAGATTGCACACGACACTTATATTCCAGCTCATTGCTTAGAGCATTTTTGAATTCTCTTATTTGTATTTTGTTCGTGAAATCAATGCGATGATCGACAACATCCGAATTCAGATCGATAGAGCAGCAGAGCTTAGAGGGAAATGATCAACTTGAGAAATGTAGCAAAGATATAGTCAAGAGGAAACAAATTTAAAACTCAGATCACACTTGTTTCGAGACAACGGTTGTTCTTCCTTGGGGCATATTCCAGAAGATAAGATGTTATAGGTATCAAAAATCACTAGACGTCATCAACTTGACACGATACTGAAACAGAACTTATCTGCCGTATCACGCAAATGAAAGAATCTGATACTCCACCCTGTGTCAGCGTTGAAAAGTAACAGACGCCGTCGTACACGTCAATCTGTCAAAGATTTAGATGAACTGGAAATGAGAATTTTCAAAATGAGACTTCATCTATATCCTACATCCTCTATGCGTGTTGTTGCATATGACCGTGAAGATGAGCGTTTTGAACGAGAAAGGAAAAAGGAGTCATAAACATTCTATTGACAATTTCATGAATTCGTGCGAAATCTTTATTGATACACAAACAGCTCTCAATTATAACAAACCATAATTATTCCATGAAAGATGGCCACGCTTGAAATCAGAACTCATTTCGAAGATGACTGCAAATAGCAATTTTCATGTTAACACGACTAAACATTTTAAAATAGAAAAAAAGACGAATAATTATGTAATCGACGTAATTTAGATTCCTATAGCCTGAAACCACTACGTTTAACTGGTAAAGGTTAAGAAACCATAACCCGGTAAGAATTCCAAGTAGAACGAAGAAAATAGCTCCAGACCACTCATCAAAATTGAAACTGATGAAAATAATCGATTAATTTCAATTTTTTAAAAGCACCAACCCTTATTTAAATCTAGGTATTCCGCTTTGACGGCACGGCTTCCGTTGGATTGGGTGTTGCCTTAAACACAAAATATTGACAATTCCCTTGGGCAACAGGTTTACGGTTCGACATATTTTCAAGGAAAAATCTCATCTGTTAAGAGCGAGTCGAACAAGGTAATGAGTTTGAATGAGCAAATAATTCGAATGAATTTACAATTTAAATGAATTTACACCGTTGATAACGCAGACAAACTAGAAAACTTTGGCGGCAAATTTATTTTGTTTACAATTTAAAAACATTAAGTGGTCGTTCCCACCGCAATGAAAAATTTTCTACAAGTCTCTCGTTGTGGTGGAAATGTGTGTAACCAACTATTTGCGAATATTTATTGTTTTAAAGCGCGTACTGACCCTAGGATATTTGTTTACTGGATTTTTTTGCTATAATTATATTATATTATCCCCTTTTTTGAACGATATATGATGAATTATCGGTAGAATTATAACCAAAATTTCACCTTTCTTGTCTGTTGTTTTGAACTGTTGCCTGTTTTGGTGCTTTGTGACGCAGACGACGACATCGATAACAGTGTTCGAGTAGTAGTTGATGATTGTGTGCCCATGCGAGCCGATCTCTGTGAGGGCACTGTTCCAGATGATTTTTTCAACGTTTTCAAAGACGAACGTCTTCCACTTGGAGCCAATACTGTGAATTTATTCGACGGTATGGTGGGTGGTTTTGCAGGAACTGGTAACGCAGGCGTTGTTGTCACAGAGAGCGTTGTCTGAGTAGGCACCGCTGGTACTACTTTCTCCACTTTGGTATCTGGCGGCGGACCTAACTGCGTAGTTTTTGGAAGGACTAACTCAGAAGTCAATGGTTTTGATACGCTTCCGTCCTGTGTGGTAGACATGGAAGGTGTCGGTGCAGTTGTCTGAAAACACGAACATTAATTCTTGTTGACAGTTTTGCATATATTTTTATTTCATAGGTATTTCTATTAACACGAAAAAACCTCACCTTGATTACACGGATTGTTTTGATAAATAACAGTGTCGAATTAGCACCAGTAATTTTCCACTTCTCCCTATCGCACGGAATAGTATTTCAATGAGTTCATTTTTGCTCAAGGAATTCGTTGAGCATTACAATGCATTTCTAGAGCATTTTTGAAGAGTGCTGCATACCATTCTAGTGGTCTACTCGCAGTGCGTTTGATGTCCAGTAGGATTCACTTACAGCTCGCGTCAAAAGTTCATCATTCATACGCAGCACGTGTCCGCCTCACTTTATCTTTTTTAGCTTGGCGTGTACTGCTGCGTCTCTGATTGACGTAGATCACAGCTTCGTATTTCTTCATTCACTTATGGAATATGGGAAACGCCAAGCATCATAAATGGATCGTTGCATTGTGTTCATTGATAATTCATCGTGCCTTTGTAATGTCCGATTTTACCGAGAAAGGTGGTTTGGAGCTTTGTTTTTTTCACCACGTCTTCAATGCACTTATATGTTTTCCAAGCCGCTCGTTTCCTTCTGCTATGTTCTGGTGCTCTATCGTTCATATTGGTCTCACGACCTTGATACACATAGCTTGAGCATTCTGAGATGTTCTTCCCGCTGAACGTAAATGGGGCATCAGAAAACTATTCGGTCTTGATAACATTCGTCTTCTTGAGGCTTAACTTATCGCCACTTTTCCACTTGCACTTTCAAGTTCGGTTAACATTTGTTTAGCTTGCTCCATGTTTGGTGCATGAATATCATCGACGAAGCAAGTTGGTAAGTTAATGGCCGCCGATATTTATCTTATATCGTCCTATTCCAATTTTCGTATCATGTTTTCAAGACTGGCTGTGGAGAGCCTTGGCGTTATATTCGCCTTGTAGAACACCTCGCGTTAATAATGATGTCTTTATAGGACGGGGTAATTTCGGTAGTAAAATTCTTGTACAAATCACAAAGAATCATGATATATGGATTTGGAAGCGTGTAGAGAATACTCTGTCGAGTAATCTGTACTTCATCACTCGGATTACATGCAAGAGAAAGTCATATTATATATTGTACTGATTTCTGGTCTCTGAGTCATCACATCGAAAGTTGGTATTGGCAGAGAGGCGAGTGAGAGTGAAAATGTTCCAATTCATAAAAGGTCATAATTGTTTCGACATCGTGACTATCCTCTGGTACCGACATATGAAAGGGACACTATTTCAACATTTCTAGTCTCCGCTCACTCCCTCATCTATACTCTTTACTCATTACCTCTAACACAATATCCTTTCACCTTTGAAATTGAATTGGTTGTTGTTATTTCATTATATTACAAGTCTTATCCAATTTCCATGATTCATAGCGTATTCTTTTTGATCTTGATATATCGTTCTTACCCTTTGTATCTGGTTAATAATTGTTATCTCACTGCATAAATACATTCTCATAAATCCTCTACTAAAATATGTATGTTCTTGATTTATCGTTATTGTAGTATCGATGAAATATTTTATTTGTTTAAATAAAGGTTTAATTACACAAGTTTAAGGTGAAACCACTCAAGTTTGGAGCAATCCGACAACCACTGAGCCCGAGCCCTTGCATAAAACGCTTGATTAGTCTGCCCTCTTTTAACCGCTTCTCTCCCTGCAGAATCGAAAGTTTCCCCAAATCGATGAGAGTGGTTGTTTATAGTCTCCTGATACTTCTATGAATCTTGTGATTGCGTGGATATGATACATCGTGCTTAACTTTTTTTGAAACAGTATTTTCTCGCATGGTTGTCCTTCGACTGAAGCTCTGCCAATCCTGCTATGGATGACTCGAGTAGAAAAACGACAAGTAAGGATAAGGCAGGACAACTACCAATATCGTGAACGTATTGTTGTGCAAAAACACGATTTGCTAATTTCCCGTTTACTTTGACTTTTACATTCGCTGAGAAGTGGCGGTAGTTTCTTCAAATGTTCAGGTCTAATCCTGTCCGGCCCAGAAGTTTTATGATTTCTTAACGACGAAATGGCATGAAGTGTTTTGGAAGGGAGGACGTGTGGAACAATATAATCGCTTTTCTTCTCTTTATTTTATTTAGTCTTCTCTTTATTTATTCTTCTTTATTCATGTGGAGGTAGTAGACAAATGTGGCTATTGAAGAGATCCGAGTAGTAATCCTAGATGATTTTCTTGAATGACTTTGGAAAAGTGTTCCATCTTGACATCGAAGAACATAGATGTGCGTTGCCAATGCTTTTACCAGTCCCACCTGCTTCATTGATTACTTCTGCTTGTCTCTCGGTGAGATTTTTTCATCGCTTTTCAGCAAGTTCTGACGTTAATTAGTAATTGCTGCGGCTTTAAATGTTACAAGTTGGCGTATGAGCTTAAAAGTTTTTGAAGATAAGGGTTTTTTAATAATTATTGAACTATAGGCATTTTTTGAGCTCACATATAAGTGCTGGATTAGCTGGTCATATGTTGTGTCGATGTTATTAAAGATGGTATCTAGCCGAAAGCTAGCTAGGGAGTTGTACAAGTCCCAATTTGTTTCTGGTTTGAGATTTTCATCACTTTTAAATCGCAGCATTTTCTCCTTTGCGTGTGAATAAAAATCTAGGTTCGCGGAGGCAATGGTTGGATCTTGTACGGAGTTTTGGGACAACAGCGAAATCCATTAGACAAAGCCTTCTATGCACTAAGATGTAGCCTATTCCGTTGTGATACCTTCCATGAGGAAACTCCGACGTCCATTGCGAGTGAGTTGCGAGAAATGTCTCCCTCATCATAATAAGATATGATAGCCGCTTTCCTGGTTCATTTTATTTAGTTCTGTGAGTTCCATTATTACGTTCTTCAACCGCCAACAACGACCTTATAAAAAGTGTTAATTTCATCTTGATTGTAGTGTGAGTCTGAACATAGGCGTTGAAGATTACCGAAAAGATATTGGACCACGTTATTTCAGTTCCGAACGTCCGGTTCAGATTTTTAATTGTCTAAACGATTCGATGTTCATAACAAAGTTCGAATAAACGAGTGCACCCACACCACGTACACCTCTGTTATCGCATGTTTCAAGGAATAGTTCCTTTTCAGTGTCGTAAACAAAGCTTGAGTGCCAGTGTCTGCTTGTTTACACCAGTTCGATGGTGCCGTTTCTGATTTTTTTGGCACGCATCAGAAGAAACCCAGGAGGGTATCCACGGGAAAATCTGGTACAAGCGTTCGTGCGTTGTGTATGTCCAGATCGACATTGTCGTTCCACATTATGCAGCTTAGTTTGGTCCTGACGTTATAGCAGCCTCTCAGTACTTGTTCCAACTCACTCTGCCGTACTGGAGGCTATTTCGAGGTCAGAAGAACGAAGCACGCTTTTCTTCACCTGTGGGGTTGACGAATCAGAATAAAACTAATCTAAAAACGTAAGTAGTACCGACTTATCAACTGACCGGTTCACTCATGTCATTTTATAGACATATCTCTTCACATATCTACACAATAATATCAAGACAACGAATCAATGGCGTACCTCTTCAGTGAGGTAAATTATGCTAATCAGCGGTAAAAATGGTAAAGGTAACTGTGTTAAGGTTAACTGGTAAAAAGCGGCGTTTGCTGTCTCGTGTTGAATAATCTGTATAACGAATGTTAGCAATCAAATGTGTATAGAAAATGCGATGAAAAAAACAATCTACCATTTGAGTAAAAGAAAGCAAACTTTGATCACTATTGTAAAAACAAAAAAAAATTCTAATGAGTAGATAGGAAATTGGTGGCTCAGTGGTGGAGGTGCAGCAGTGACACGCCGGCCCGAATCGGTTCTTGGCTGTTCCCCAGATCTACCAAGCCCGCCATCCCTCAAGGTTCGGTAAATTGCTACCACAAGAGTCCGGGTAAGGTAAATAGCACCGATTTGGTAGTCAACTCAAATCACTGTATAGACTAAGGTCGCATTCAACCATCTCCACGATATCTTGTTAAACACGAAAGCGTTTGCACATCCTGCCACAAGGGATTGATCAACGACAAAGATCATATAATCTTGTCTAGATTGTTTAATGAGTATTCAAGTAATAAATAGCATAAATTAGTATAGATGAAGTAGCTGTTATATATTGTTATGCAAGCAGCAATCCCATTAATTTTTGATTTCGGACGTATCCATGCAAATGTTAGGCCCTCCTCAGCTTATTTATAAGTGATTCTGATCCATTTATAGCGTACTATAGGAACAAATCGCGCAATAACGGGAAAGTAATAGCTTAGAGAATTTTTTCTAAAGCACTTAGGTCAATTTGTCTGCGGAAAATTGAGAGACTTTCTGGAAAAATCAAAATATAGACGGCTCCTACTCCTTTAAGGTGAAAAATTCCACCTTTGAATGGGTCATTTTTATTTAATTGATTAAACCTCACCTTACTCAACGTTATTCTAAGCCAATTCTGAAAGCTTATGAGGAATAGATATCAATAAACTTTCAAATATTCCAATCTATATTTCTTGGTGTTTAGAGCCATTATGAGACAATTAGAAGATATTGCTGATTAATGAAGATTAAAATTAGGAACAGCAAAGTTATTCATATGCAATAACAAGAAACTCACAGGAGGCTGACCAGCTTTAACGTCTGTTTTCAACACGTTTGACTGAAAAACGTTTTAAATTACAAAATTGTAAATGCCCATCAAAAATATCTCTTTACCGGCTCAGTTTTAGCGGTGGCTTTTCCCAATACTGTAGATCGCTCTGAATTCAGTTGTTTTCACTTTCAGTAAAATTTCAAAGAATAAAAAAAATAAAATACGCACGTTTCTCTGACACATTGCTGTCCAATAAGACATCCTAAAACAAAACAAAACTTTCTTATCAAGAAAACTATTAACACTGAAAATCGTCAGAAAGTTCAAGATTGCTTTTAAACAGCGGAAATGTGACGAAACGGTTTGAAGGAGCAGGATTAAACATCCGTTCTATTGATAAAACTAAACTTTGATCTTAGCCAAGAGGCCGAGAAGCGATAAGGGGGCACAGTGGCTCAGTGGTGGAGGTGCCGCAGTGACACGCCGGCCGATTCAGTTCGTGGCCGCCCCCCAGGCCTACGAAGCCCGCCATCCCGGGGGGTCGGTAAATTGGTACCAGAGGAGTCTGGGTAAAATAACTGGCATTGACTTGGTTAAGAGTGGTCAACTGAAGTCATTGTATAGACCAGGTACGCATTCAACCACCTCCACGATATCACGTTGAACATGAATGCGGGGGCGCATCCCACCATAAGGGTTTGATCAACGCCAGCAATTATCTTATCTTATTATCATTATGTTTGTGATAATGCGGGTTCGGAGTTCGGTAGCCGTTAGGTTTGCTTCGAAATTTAGTTATTGGACCTCAAACTTGGGTAATTAAAGCTTTATTTGAACAATATGCAAAAATATCACATCGAGACTAGAACAGCGATAAATCAAGAATCAGTTTAAAAGCGAAGGCTACATGAGGTTATGTTAGGGGTTATGAGTGAAGAGTATGGAGGAGTATACTTAGTGTATCCGCTTATATAGGAAGGAGTCGGAAACTTTGGTATGTTGAAACAATGTCCCCTTCGGTTTCTCAGCTAAGTTCATTCCCAGAAGCAAATGGAAATTTCGGAATAATTATGATATTTTAAGACAGGATGACGGACATGACTTTCCTTTGCATGTAATTTTGGTGGCAAAGTAAAGATTACTCGACAAATTATCCTCTACAGTATATGCTAGTTAGAAAAGTGTGTTTCGTGTTATGTTTAGTCTATGACACTCAATAGCTATACATATTAAACGTTATTAGGTGCAGCTGTTTGAAATAAGTACACTGCAGGACAACTAAATAGAAATAAAACAAGAAGCACGCAACAAAACAAAAATTGAAAGGAAAGATATGTGTATCAGTACTCCATATACTTAGGCAACCACATCTAGACTAGTCAACCGTTTATGTTTAGTGTCACCTGGATAACATTGATTACTGTTGGACATCGACGAAGTCGAACAGGCATCATCAAAATTTCCTTTCCCACCTATCGCACGCATGGAAACTCCATTCGAGTTTTTTTCGCTCTAAAGATTCGCTGAGCATCATAATAGCTTTTTAGGGGCTTTTGTGAAGACGTTTGACTATTCCAGCGCATCCATTCATTTAATGGCTTCTCTCCGTCGGTCATCATCCATATGCATCACGTGTCTGAGCCACCTAAGTTTGTCAGTTTTGTGTATGGCTGTGTCCCTGATCTTTGATCATCAGTGGGTCAGAACCTTAGAGTTTCTCTTTTTCTTGTATAGTACAGGGAATGCCTAATATTAGCCGATGGAGCGAACGATCAGTGATCGTTTATACTGCTTCCGCTACGTTAAACTTTCATCCTGTTTTCGTCCATGTTTCAGAGCCATGCGCCGAAACAAGAAGAACAATGGTGTCGAATAGGTGGGTTCTAAGTATTGTACCCTTTATTGTCTTCACTAGGTTTTCCTTGCTCTTACATGTTCTCCAAGCTGCTCATTTATTTCTGTTGATCTCTCGTACTAGGCTGTTCACCATGTTCATTTCACTACCTGGATGCATATGGCGTAAGCATTCTTAGACATTTTTTCTATTGAGCTTAAATAAGCCGCCAGAAATGGCATTTACAAACGCTGTTTTTCTAAACCTGAATTCAAGTTAATTTTATTGCAACGTTTCTTGTTTATACAATTAAGGGGAGGGGAGTAAGAACATAGCGGTAGAGGTGCCACAGTGACACAACAGCCTAATCAATTCGCGCCCGCTCCATAGACCTACCGAGCACGCGTGTCCTCCGGGGTCAGTAAATTGGTAGTAGAGAAATCTGGGTAAGATAACTACTAGTTGTTGAGGAGTGGTCAAGTCAAGTCACTGTGTAGATCAGGCTCGCAGTCAACCACCTTCCCAATATCACGTTGAACACGCATGCATAAGCCCCTTCCGCAAAAAAGATTGAAGAACGTCAAAGCTTGTCTTATCCTTTCTTAACGGCTGGAAAGACGAGTCAGTGCTTTAATATGAAAGATGTCCTTGATATGTTTTTACCCTATTGTTTTTGGGTTAGAAGCTGTACTATTCTATTTTCACAAAGCAGCATATTAGAAACTTTTTCTTACATGAAAGTAGACAATAGTATGTAAAAGCAATCTCAATGAAAGCCGTGGATAAATTTTCCTAATGCATCCTTGGAAGCAGTAAGAGTTCCATCTTGGTTGCGAAGAGCAATATCCTAATTTTGTGATAGGTGAACACTCTTGCGGTTTATAGCTGCTTCATCCATAATTTCTGCTGTTCTCTCATTGACTTCTTCACTTCATGCTTTTCTGAAGTGTTCCACAATATGGATGTCAGTCGGCAATTGCCTGTGGCTTCAAATGGTTCCCGGTAGCAGATAAGCTTGAGAGTTGTTAAAGACAAGCATTTCTCAGTGGTTCTAGAATTTTCCGACATTTTCATGCCTCTGTAAAAGTATTGAATTGCTCGGTCACATTCATCAACGATGTTTAAATATTGGTATCTTTTCAGAAGCTAGCTAATAAGATAATGATAATAATTGTTGGCGTTGATCAATCCTTTGTGGTGGGATGCGCCACCGCATTCATGTTCAAGGTGATATCGTGGAGGTGGTTGAATGCATGCCTGGTCTATACATGACTTGAGTTGACCACTCTTCACCAAGTCAGTGCCAGTTATCTTACCCAGACTCCTCTGGTACCAATTTACCGACCCCGGAGGGATGGCGGGCTTGGTAGGCCTGGGGGCGGCCACGAACTGAATCGGCCTGCGTGTCACTGGGCACCTCCACCACCCAGCCACTTCTTTTGAGAAGCTAGCTAATATATTATATGAATTACAATTTATAGTAGTTTTGTCCGGTTTTCAAAAATTATCTTCCTTTCTGTTTTTTGTAAAGAGAAAAAGTTTGAGCAAAGAAGGCAATGGTCCAAGCTTTCATAAAATGTTGGTGTAATGATTAAATTTGTTGGGCATTCCTATATTCTAAGTGATGTGGCTTGTTCAGGTACGCCTGTTTCCGTCAAGGAATTTTCATGCCAAGCGTAGTGATTGACGATTTTGAGATTGTGAGTTCAAGGTATCATGTCGTTTCACAAACTCTGATAACCGTTTTACCTTTCCATTTAAACGGATTCTCTGTATCCCAATGTAATGTTCTTGAAACGTTATTCTATCGTTAATTTTAGCGTTATAACTACTAGCAATGACTTGAGAAGATATGTTATTGTTTTTTGCAGAATTTACCAAAGTCGGTCAAAATGCTTCGATTTCATCTCCATCGCAGCCTGACCTTAGAGGGTATACAACGAATGTTATCAAAGTAGGCATTGAGCCATGTCTTTTGCAAGTACACCGAAGCCATTATCACTTTCGCTACTATTTGTTTCCAGGAACAATTCCACCTCAGTGCCACAAACAACACCAAGTTTATGGAGTCTTCTTGTGTCGACTAGTCCGATGACGTTGTACTTGGCTTTTTAAACATGCGTGAAAATTTCAATTCCATCGTTAGCGCATTTTGCGTGTAGAATGACGCTTTACATATTCAAAGCAGCCTTGTTGAGCTCTGAGATTTCGGCAATTTTCTCCTACTCATCACATCTGACGCTGCCTTACTAGAAGATTTTTGTATCCCAAGAAAATTGAAGCTATTAAATATGATATGATTTGCTTCTTCCTGCTAGTTTGTAGACCTTTTTAGAGCTAAATATTGTTGTTACTTGCAAACAGCTTCTTGTTTAATCCTACAATGGGCTAGAGCCTCTTGTTTGTTAGCTACCCTTGACCACTAAGCATGTAATTTTCAGTCATTTTATTGCTAGCTTTTGTCTGAATCCACGTACACTATACAATTTGCATAAACATAATCGCAAACCGCGATTTATGCCCTCACGTATCCCTCAGGGCCTCGCGACTAGCAAGCTTGAAGTCCTTTTAGAACAAATTTCTTGCCGTACTTTGTAAAATACTCTGTTGAAAAAATGAAAAATGTCAAGAATATTAAAGTTGTAAAAATACTTAGCACTTTAGTTGAGCGAAGCCCAAGGAAGAAATGTGTTGTATGCCTCGTTAAAAAAACCAACTACGAGTTTTCAATAGGATGAGGCAATTCAATTATCAGTGTGACTACAAATGATACGGATAGAACGTCGCAATGGAATCAACAACTGACTTTCTTAGATTCCGCGTATGTTGGTGGGGCGCCCAGCGGTATTGACACAACTGCAGACATTCGTTCCTGTAATTGTCAAGCAGGTAAAATGGATAATAGAAAAAATTAGCCGATAAAATCATTGGTGGTTGTGAAATTCATCAATGTTTCATGGTTAGCTTTAAATTGCAGTTATTCAAGCTTAACATATAAGAAGTGTTAGGAAATTGTCTTAGATTGTCTGGTGATGCCGAACATTTAGCATGCGATAAATTACCATTCTTGTTTTTCTTTTTAGGGATTTATCGGATTGAAATCACTAGAAGGAACGATCAATAATCCTACCATCGCTTCTTTTTCCTTCTCTTTCTGTTTCTGGTCCTTTTCGTGATCTGTTCGCTTAACCACCAGCTCCAGTGTGATCGCTTTTGAAGGAAAATGCCGATTTGAATTGTGTTTACTATACGAACAATTTGATAAAATCACAGTTCATATGAACGAACAGTTGAAAAAAAATATATTTGAAATTCCCGCAAAATTTAATCTGATTACAAAATTTATTTATTGTTATTTTGAATTTATCTTAAACGTATGTTGAAAATTAAGCACGTAGTTTTATCTCATACCAATCGTCTCGTTGAGATTCTCTTTTTTGATCCTGCTTCTTCACGTCTTCAGCGTCTTTAGGCTGGATTACAACAGCAGTTGGTAGATTCGAATTTGGCTAAAATCTGTTCAATTTAAAAATAATCAAAAATCACACAGCAGTACACATAAATCGTACTTGTATTACATATCACCACGGAAAAGCATTTGTAACTTCCTACCACACTCAAAAG
Organism: Dictyocaulus viviparus; assembly: GCA_000816705.1. Lineage (NCBI taxonomy): Eukaryota > Metazoa > Nematoda > Chromadorea > Rhabditida > Metastrongylidae > Dictyocaulus > Dictyocaulus viviparus. The sequence continues at coordinate 29,129 of KN716398.1, forward strand.
TCTTCCAATGCATTCCTTTCTAGAATTCGCTAGGAGTAGTAGTGTTGTAGGTACTAAGTGTTTTGACTATAGGACTTCTCGTCATCATCCATCCAATGATGCGATGAATTGTTCCCTTCGAGGCATATCTTATAACAGGAAGAACCGTGTTGTCAAAAAAGAAGACTCGCAGCTTTGCTTTTGTTATTCTCTTCACTATATTCACGACTCTTATAAACTGCTCTAAATTTAAATAATAGACTGCTCCCATAAACTGACCAAGCCAAATCTTCTTCTGCTAAATGCTGGCGCATTGTAACCATCTTATTTGCTCCATAAGACGTGATCTTCATAGTTTCTTCACTAGTCTACACTTTTTTCGCTGATCGCATACATACATCGACATAAGCAGTGCAGTCCTTCTTTGCACAAATCCTTTCCTTGAGATTCAATTAAAAGTCAGCTTATTCAGAAGCTTTATCGAAGTTGTTTAACGTTTAATTGGTCTGATGTTTGATGTGATGAATATGATACAATGTGAAACGAAGGTTATGAAGTTTTCGACCGTTGATTTTCATATCCAAACCATCAGATTGTTTGAAAGCATGACATCTTTAAGAATAGTTGTATATAATTTTAGCCTAATGGTATCGAATCCTGTTTTCATCCTTTTTATGTCGATGATGATGGCATTGTCGAGTGTTCAAAGATACACTGCTTAATGGTTCTTGTACAAGTCACAAGGGGACTGTGAGGGAAGCGTCCGCTCAGTCAACGCTCCCGTGACTGCTTGTGCCTCATTCTAATGCTTTTATATAACGGATAAGGCAAGATAAGGCAATCTTTTGTATTTTCGCGACTGGTCAATAAGTACATAATGACCTATGAATCCAATTTTTTGACATATTTGACGTAATTTACAAAAAAAAGTGATAGCGATAATGTTTGTACACTCTTTGCAGATACACGAGGGCCACATAGCATGTCGAGGATATACAGAATAATCAGTAGCAGAGCGAATATCAGCGTGACCTGAAATATCAGTGATAATGAAATGTTAACAAATGATATCAATTATATAAAAATCATATGGAAACAGGTTTGGTCCGCTGCTGAAATCATGTTATAGTGACGTGATGTGTATATAGGAAAATTTTATGCTCAGTAGAATCTCATCCATCTGATTAGTGTGATATTCCAGAAGAAGTGACATCCTGATAATACGATTTACCAATAAAGTTTATACTCATCAATTGTGAAAAGATGAAGTGATAATTCAAAAAGATATTCTTCTCTATTAACGTAAACAAAAAGAATCAATGAGAAATGTAGTAATTACTTAATGTTGTACATCTTCTTTCATGTTTTAATCTTCGTTTTTTTTTTCTTCCAAGCACTTTTCTTTGAACCAAACAAACCATGACATCATTCATAGCGATTTTTGGGTTTTGATTATTGTGATTCGATATCATTTCTTTCATCACTTTATCATGGACGCTTTCAAACCCTTTTTGATTAACTCACCAATTTCGAACCCCCTTTCAAGGTATTCGTACGACGAAGGGATTATGTATATGCTTATGAGGTGGTCCTCAGCGTTGATCAATCCCAATGAGATATCCTCACGTATTTGTGTTCAAAGAGGAGTTGATTAAATATAGCTGTGCTCTATACAGTCATTCACTGAGGTGAACAATTTTTACCAAGTCTGCATATCTTCCCAGATCGCTAAGTCACCTACTACCACTTTTTCAAGCGCATCCTATACTTATGCCATTATATTTGCAATAATAACTTGCTTTGTTCAGTCGTTTCCCAATTCAGTGCTGTTTTCTTTCTTTTCAATGGTGTTTCCTCTGCTATGGTATTCCACTGGTCTCAAAGCAATTGAAGGTTAGCTTTGCCCTAGGTAGAAATTGAACTGGTATTCGATTAAAGTGCAACACCATTAAGCATGCGCTGCGTCCTCTAAACTTATATGAATTTTATCAACCACAGAATAGTTAGTACAAACACAATTTTACGTGGAAAATATCGCAAAGATAAGGTGCTGCAGTGGGAAGATTTCGAAAAGTAGAAGAATTTATCTGGACTTTCAAAAAGACATTTGCATCCTATGTAATTAAAATAGGAGAATGGAATAAATAGCGAATTGATCGGTATGGCTTCTGCGAAATAAATTTTGTGTTATCTTCAATTACATGATAACTCAATATCACTATTTTTGACGTAGTCTGAAAAGCGCACCGTGGTTAATGTGGACAGCGTTCCTACTTGAGCTTGCATTTCTCTAACGCGGTTCTGAAGGTTCGCATCTTCTGAAGCTGCTCTTTTCTGCCATCTAAATAAGATGACTGTGTATAAACCATATGAATCGAGCTCGATTCACTACACAATTTTTCCAGTCAAAACTTTTCGTGGAATTATATATATAGCATATATATCATAAATGTTGAACACGTGAATTTACCTTGTCCCATCCGTCATGGTGATAAAAAAAAGGGCTAAAGGCAACCGCTACTCAATGGAATTCACTGACAATTAAAACACACCCTTATGAATATGTCAAAAGATTAAATCTAGATCAAGTCTATTTGTAAGTAGTTGAGATCTGATGAAGCAAAAGTATTGGCAAGCTGATTACTTGTTGCAACTGCACGGAAGTATCGGCTTTGATGAAAATAGTTAACTTTAACAACATTACTACAATGTTGTTGAGTGTTTCGGCACATCGCCGTCATCGATGTCATCCCTTGTCATTTATGGCCAAATAAATATCGATTAATAAACAATAGAGCTGTTCGTTGATTGTTTACTACTATTACGAGCAGCATTTGTCAATAAAATACTGATAAATCCAGAAATGCTCATCAGTATAAAATTGTTTGACTGAGTAGTATTCAGCATGTTGTGGAGGTATTAGCAGATAACTTGCCAATCCATAATTCCAACTACATGCCACAATCAGATTTTACTGCCTCATTTCCAATTTCCTCCGATAATGTTTTCTTGATGAGATGAGGTGCTTGTTATGATAACATGAAGTTCGCTTCAGATGCAAACATGACAGTGTACGTAGTTTTTATGTGCTCATGATTTGTGGAAAGAATACGACCTCGAAGTGCAAACAATTGTTATTGTCACATAGGAGTACTTTCCTCACCTACTCACTATATGATCATCTGCTTTTCGCACAAAAGAAATGGTGAAGAATTTCAACTTCTAGTTTTATTCCTGGTTAGTGGATAACAAGTTTGGAAGGATGAAATAACGATTCTTGTTTTTATACTTATTTTTAGCTTTCCGATTTCTATTCACACAACATGAATGTTTATCTGAGTCTAGCCTCATTCCAGGTTGTACTGCGTATATCACGGATTGCAAATGTTCTTTAAAAGAAGACTTTAGATTATGACTTTGCTGATAACCATACTTCCAGCTTCCTAATCGATTTATAACTTGTATGACATTTATATTCTCACTATACGACAAAACTTGGAACCTCAGGCAGGACTCGAACCCATATCCGCAGATATACGTTGTGTTGGCTAACGATTGCATCATCAAAAACTTCGTTACTCGATCATTCAGTGCTTCACATATGCTTTATACTTTAAGTATATATATATTATTAGCATATTCTCGTTAACGGATTTGGTCAGGTGAGTTGTTATCAGCATTACATCCAGTTGAAATGATAAACTGTGAGACTCGAACCTCTCTATAATCGTTCACAGTGATGTATTTTATTTCTTCTTTCAACGACGATAGCAGTGATAGTTTATAGAAAACTTGCATTTATATCTATTATATTCTATAATATGTTATCTTATTCATTAAGTAAATTACATATTTGTTAGATTTGCCCTCAGGCTATGCCAAAATGAATAAAGCGTAAATATCTTATGATTTCTATGGCTTTTTTGTTGCTGCTTTATGTCTTGTTGTCTCTTTGTTTTTTGTTAAGAAAATGTGTCATTTTCGAAGAAGTTTTGTTAGCATCAGTTGAAATCATCTGACGCCAGAACTCACTCTGATGTAGTACGCTCTCTGTCGTTTTGCCGAGTTAGCAAGTCTCCTTTTCGTTGTCTTAAGATCTTCCCATAAGAACATAGCAGAAGCAGCGACTTTTTCCGTTGTCGTGCATACAATTATTTAATGGCAGTTCCAGTAGGAAGGCATGAAAACCGGTCTATCCTCATTCTTTTTTGATCAGAAAAATACTACGTCACATTTCTCGTCAATACAACCTCTGTCCTATTAATACAACTTAACGACAAGTTCACTATTCTAGCAAAAACGAGAAATATTCCGAGGTTTTTTTTTCGTTAAAAGAAAATTTTGAATATTGTACAAAAAATGTTACACATACAAGTATAATATACACATATGTATAGCAATATCTATTTATAATATATACATATAATATATATGATCTACATATATATCCGATATTTGTTAAGTTTTTCCGTTTCATTGATAACAATTTCCGATAGGTAAGCACAACTTTATTTGGCGTATGCTTGGCTTTCTATTCCAATCGCTTTATGTATGCATACCTACGTAGCTAATTAACTTAAAGTTGACTCATGTTAGCTTTACGTGTGAAGCGATAGTATACCTGCTGACGAAGTTCATTCACGCCACTGTGCTTTATACAAATTTCAACGAAGAAGAAATGCATCAAGAGCCTGCAAAAGTTTATTGGAAACGTTTTAATTAGGTACCGTTTCTGATAGGTCATGTGGAAGATGGTTTAAGAAAATATGAAACAGATTTCGACCTTTCTGTTAAGCTACGTTCTCGGCGAGCACTTTTGATCGGAAACAATGTTGTTAAGACCATGATGGAGCGAAGTTCTATTATGACAACATGGGAGATTACAAAAAGCTTCAATTCAGTGCAGTGAACCATTTCGGAACATGTTTGGAGAATGGTGCTGGTGTGGAAACATTCACGATGTGATGTTCACTAGGAATGGCATCATACTGCATCATAATACTGCCAGCCCTCATCCTGCTTTGAAGACTCTTTAAAAAAGTACAGAACTAAACTCGGGAATTCTATCGCATTTACCGTATCTCCCTAAGCTAGCTCTATCCAAATATCACTCATTCTGTTATGTTCAGAACTTACTGGTGGAAACAATATATAATTGAAGAGAAACGTAACACTTCCTGACAGAATACAGTTCGCCTCCATTTATTAATACTATTCTATTACTAACTACTTTAACTCATAGCTAATTTTAATATCAATGAAAAAAAAACTGTTCCGTAACGCTTTTGATAACTCGAGGGATAATCGCGTCCCAATAATGATAATTTAATTGTGTTGTAAAAGAACTCTGAGCCATTTAAACACTAATTCAATAAGGTGAATGTTAACGAGCAGATGTTAAAACGATTTGGTTGATTGGTTCTATAAAACATAGAAATTCCGTTCCACCTTTTTTGAATGAATCAACCATTTTTGAATTTATAGAAAATGGTACAGCACTGGAAGAAGTGTTAAGGTCCAATGAATATGCGTCACATAGCTGATAAGAATTTCTTTGGTGATTACATTTACATCATAGAATCAGAATGAATTTTCTCGACTATCGGTTGAACACTCTTCTTAAGTGATTTTGGTATGATCGGAATGAATCGAGTGACAATCTACTCCAAAAATTAAGCTTAGTAAGTAAGTTTTCTTTAGAGGAATTGACAATCATGACATTTTTCCTTCCTTCATTCTAGAGGAAATGCAGTGTAACTACAAGAAGCTTAGGTAAACTGGTGAGGAATGCGTTGTGTATGTTTATTGAAGCAGTCTCAATTCAAAAATATTCTATGATGGTAGCGTCTGGAGTTGCCATAATAAATCAGTGCTAAATAAAGCCGTTTAGAAGAATACATGTTTTTAAGAATGTTTTCAATAGTATGAATGAAGATTTTTTTTTATTTCTCTTGAGAAGATCCCATCCTAACAATTAAACGGTTGACGATACTTTCAATACACTACAAATAAGAAGTGAAGCCGTCACAAGCGTGGGAAACAGCTTTTTCCTCAGTGCTTCCATGAAGCCCGCCACTACGAAATCGTTAATGTGACCATCACTCGCTCAAGTTATGATTTTGACTCTAATCACCCGTTCAAAAGTAGAAAGCCGTGAGCATTCTACTGATTAGTGGTAAGGCTAAATTTCATATCATTTGCAACACTTAATTTATTCCATAACGTTCATTAGAAAACACTAGAATGAGTTTAATCCTTCAAAAATGCACTTATTGGATAACTCAACATCTAAAAACTCTATCGAAATCAAACATCAAGATGAAATTTATCCATGTTTGAGCATTTTCATTTTGAGCAGCATTAGAAATATTTTCTTCACGTCATTTATGTTTTTCACATGTTGAAATCAGAAACAGCTGTTTATTAGGTATTCAGCGAAATTCACTAAGTTGAAAATTATACACATTTCAGTTATACAAAGAATTATTGTATCTTTATAGAAGCAATACACCTGAAATATAAAAATAAAAAAAATTCGTTAACAATAGAAATTTCTATTTGCTCGCAATTTCTTATGTACAAATCTGGAAGAAATCCGCTCATAGCGATCTCACTTTCTCGCGGATCTCAGGGCTTACGACGCTTTGTTGTTCTTCTGTCTCCCTTTCTTCACGATCCGCCAAAACCCGTTCGCTGTCAACCCTATTACCTGACCCAATACAAGTTAGCCAGCCGTGGCGATCTGTTCTCAGTCACTTGCACTCACAACAACATTTGCTTATCAGCTTTATAGAATATTCTTTGTATCACAAAGGCTCTATCATATCAAGGTGATACCTCTTAAGGCAACTATTAACTACTCTGAAGGAAACTATTTTCTGATGCATAGAAAGTAAGAATAAGAAATGCTTATCATTTTTTGATACTCTAATAACAATAATAATATATCATAATAGGAATGAAGAAAATTTGGGTCATGTATAATGCAGAGCATGCCAGTTTGGTTTTAATTATCTGAGCACAATATGTCCTATTGCAGTACATCGGAATCGAGATCATATTCATAGTTTTTGACTGTTCCAATATTGGAGCTGCAAATCGATTCGAAAGCTGAGGTCCACATTTGAAGTGCTATTGAACTCAATTCATCCGAAATTAGTGTGATTGAAATCGAATTGATCAAAACCATTATGTTATAGAGAATAAATTTTTCTTCTTTACTTCATCAAGGCATTTTTTGAAAAGAATCGTTCCATTCGCTTACTGTTATAACTGATTTTATTCCAAAAAGTTTCATGAATGCACGTTTAATTAGCATGCGCCTAAGAAGCGATAAAATCAAATTTGTTCACGTTTCACATCGTTTGTTTAATCGAAAGTACTGTTTTTTCTTATCAATTGCTTACGCATTAAGCCAATGATATTTTTTTCCATAAACCATTAAGCACGTTGCTTTCATTATAAACTAGTCGCCTCACGATTTTCTAGAAATGCTCTGTTCCGGACGATTACCAAGTAATGCTCGTTTTTTGTTGAAAACGTGTAGTTTCTTTGTCATACAAGTGTAAATGCAAAGTAAAAGCTATTTTTTAGATAACATAAGTTTTAGCGTTGATCACAATCCCTTGTGATCAATCAATCCTGCGTCTACGCATTCGTGTTCAACGTGATAACGTCGAGACGGTTGAATGCAAGCCTGGCCTATACATTGACTTGAATTGACAAATCTTCACCAATTAAGTGCTATTTATCGTACGCGGATTCGTGTGGTACCAATTTGTCGATCCCGGAGGGATAATGGGCTTCGAAGACCTGGGGGCCGGCCGCGAACTGAGTCATAGTTGCGTGTCACTGTGGCACCTCTACCACTGCGCCCACACCGCTGTCTGTTATACTTAACAATGCCTAGAGTTTTATTCTAGTTTTATTCTTTTATTCTTCTATTCTCCTTTTTTTTGTGATTCTCATCTACAGTGCTACCAAATAATCTGATCAGGAAAATATTTTCGCAATCAGCGAGAACCTTTCGAAAGAGGTGATAGTTTGAAGGAAAAAGAATATGTCTAAGATATATTGTGTTAATGATAAGGCTATTGTTATTAAAAGTAAAAAAACAAATTTTTTGGTTAATCAGTCATTGAAGCATGAAACAAAAGCTTTATACAAATTCTAAAGAAGTTAATATCATTGACAAAGCACCCTCAAGGAATCCTGTTGTAATACCATCAAGACAAACAATTTTGCACTTTTTTCATACCATGTGGTTCCTTTTTTTTATACAGTTTACTCTGATGGTGGAAAAAATTATGTACGGGATTGATTTCGTGATTAGCTTGCAGCTCGTCAGAACCACTTTCTACCAAGCTAGCAGTATAAACCAAAGTTCTACTCCGTTCACCTATTATTCTAAGTTCTATCCTATTTTTTTTTGTCACACTACAATTACTTCTATCCAAGATTTCTCGATTCGATATATCGTGACGTTACAAGAAGAAGTCATAGACGAAAAGTTGATAGCACTTACATTTTATGGAAGCCAATTTGCAAAGGCTTCTTGTTAGCCCTATCGCTAATCCTATTCACCAGCACTGATTCCTCATGTACAATTTGTTATGCAGATGTTAAGAAAAGTTGTGAAATGTGAAAAAAATAACAAAATAAGAAGTTTTTGCATGTTTAATGAATGCCGGATTTTTTTATCAAGTACGTTCTGTCGTTCAGTAAAGAAGATTAGACGTATGTCTATGAAGAGAACGGTCGATAGTGAACGGTACTATACTCGATCCGGATAATGCTGCATACTGTAGAAATGTCCCAAATTTTCGCTCGAGTTTTCATCCTCTTCGGTGGGAGGATTCGTATGCCTCGCTTTGTAAAATCAAACACTTTTCGTTATTCATTTGCGCTCATCGGGGTACCATACACTTTATAATCGGCTAAGCTGGTTTCTTTTCACTTCACATTATATCAAAGAATCTGAAACGTTTCACATACCTGACCGTCTTTCTTCTTAGCGTGATTTTCAACCTACGGTAATTAAGTGGTCTTAGATCTACTTAGACACAACAGAATCACCAGGTATAAATGCATTCTCTTATTAAAGATTTAGAAAATTCTCAGCAATATCTAACTGAAGATAAACTACGATGAGATTTTAGTACAGCTTTAATTGATTTAGTAGAGCTTCCAGAGACACCTTATTTTTGAAACATTCATTAGGATAAAATACGTCATTTAAATAACAAGATGAACACTAAAACTTAAAACGGTTTGACTCTAAAAGTGAAAAATCAGACAAGGATTCAACATTGAGGTTGATAATCTCGGCTTTTTCTAATCACCTAAATAATCAATATGCAACTAAGCTTTGAATTTCACTTCGAAGGGCAGATAGGTATAGAAGATATCGTCAAGCATTGTACTTAAAAATACAACGGAGAATATTGACATGACATAAGAATTCCATGGCTTTGATATGCCTCTACTTTTAGTCGGATATTCTAATAATATCATAATTTTTGTTCTTCTAGCGATTCGATGACGTTGTTTTGTTGATAATCATCTGATATAAAAATTGTCTAGCAGTAGTGGTATGTTTGTTATTTATCGTTCCATTAACGTTCATCGTAAAATTGCTCTACAACCAACTTACTTCTTTTCATTATCGAAAAATCAATATCGCTCTATTGCACTGCTACATATTTGCAGTTTCTTCTTTTTTTTTCTCTTCAAACTATACGTCATTATCTGAGGAGAAATCTACATCCTAAAAGAATAACATCCGGAAGAGAGCGCTAGTTCCGTAGTGTGTTGTGATGATACTTGTTAGAATAATGGAAGTAACAGAAAACATCAGTGGTACAACGTCCAGAGCATTCACTATTCTTCGGACAATCATAGAGATATCTCCAGAAAAGCGAAAACGCATTCTGGTTCGGTACTCATAACTTCGTTTTGTACTTGCTGGTAGCGGCGGAGACAAATCGTTGTCGATCAATTTCATCGTCGTTGTGCCTAAAGTGCACCGTAAATTTTTTTTTGGAGTTTGTTCTGTACTTTACAATACTTTCTATACAGTTGCCATTCTGTAGTCATTCAATTGTACGTTTCAATACGAAATCGTTTGGCGATTGTTAAATTTCATATGCTTTATCGATATGGCGTAACAGTTGAGAAAGAAAGTACGGAGAGCTCCGGAGAGGAGAAATGAACTGTAGTGTAGTTTTGCAGTGTCAGCCTATTTTTAAAACCACTACGAATTTCGCTGAAACGATAAACTGGTTGATATTTTTTTTCAATAACGGAAAATTTCGGTTCCACTTCACGTTATCATATCAATCGTTTCAGTTTTTCTCAAATTACTCAATGTATAGGTGAAATTATCTGTATTCCTCCTATCGACCTATAACCAAAGTTAACGAACGCTCACTGTTTTTTGTAGTAATTTATTTTTAACCAGTTGAGACATGTGACATTCATTTGTGCTTCATCGAGCATCACATATCTCACCATGCTCTGAATTGATTGTATAAATGAAAATAAAAAACATTCTGATTCATTTTCTATTGTGAAAAACACCAGAGAAAAACCACCATGACTATTTCTTGACCTCAGCTTTTCACGATTGAAGAATAGAATTGATTATTACCACGTAGAGATCATAAGCTTTGAGACTCCCGTTTTAGACCTCTCAATCTCTATTCTGGCTGTCCACTTTACTCCAAAATTACACATTTTCATAATATTTATTGTTGCGTGATTATTCTTAGAATTTTGCTCTGGTATGTTTGTCAGAGCTTCAAAATGAAACATTCTTTTGAATATATTCAAAGCATAAACGATGAAGCGTCATTAAATATGCTGTTGAATAGTAATGAATCGCTCAAATTCCTACCACTTCTTGCTTGCTGTTTACCAATACTAGAGAAAAGTAGTGAAAGTATCGATATTTGTCCCACCCACGCAATGAGATTCATCTACTTTCTTGGTCGATTTCGTGGATGCGATTCCTGTCGTGCTTCGTCATTCACAACGACGTCAAGAAATATGCGCGATAAACTTTAAGCTGCAGTTTTGTTAATACTGAACGACTGACGGTATTCTCTAGTCCGATCTATTTTTAAGTGAGGGCATAGAATTTGACAAATCTTTTCATTCATTTTCCCACTCTATCTGAACCTGTTGTAGTTCTAAAAATATAATGTTTCTTCTCATGACGTGCTGTTTTTTTTTGTATTCTTCTATTCTGTTAATCTAAAATTGATAAAAAACTTTATATTAAAAGCGAAGTTTCTGTAAAACATAATGCCGTGCCAAGAAGCATGAATGGGGGCGCAGTGGCTCAGTGGTGGAGGTGCCGCAGTGACACGCCAGCCGATTCAGTTCGTGGCCGCCCCCCAGGCCTACCAAGCCCCCCATCCCTCCGGGGTCGGCAAATTTGGACCAGAGGAGTCTGGGGTAAGTAAATGGGACTGCTTTGGTGAAGAGGGGTCACATGCAATCATGTTTAGATCAGGCGCCCATT
>KN716398.1:40731-58341 GCA_000816705.1 Dictyocaulus viviparus
CCTTAAGTTCATGTCTGGTCCAGGCACGCGTTCACCCACCGCCACGATATCCCGTTGACCATGAATGCGGGGGCGCATCCCACCACAAGGGATTGATCAACGCCAAAAATTATCTAAATTATCTTATCTAAGAAGCATGAATATGGACTGTTAGAAGAGATGCTTTCATTTATGAAGCAGTTCATTACCGCCAACGACCATTGCGTACTTGAGCTATGAAAGGAAAAGTGTTTGATGTTAAGGTTTCAGGTTCATTTTTTCGATTCGCCATATTGATCTGCTACTTATCGTGTACGTTTCTCAACCAAATCTCAAAAGCATCCATTAGAACAGAAACCGATTCGTTGGGTAGATTGCACAAGTCTGTCAATGTAATTCTCATTTCATGCTATGACTGTTCTGAATTTCATGAGTTGTGTAGTTTCTGAAAAGTGCAGTACAATTGTAATTCTCTCGCTCACAATCTTCACTAGCAACGGAATCCGCTGAGATCTCTGCGATAGTCTTACAATCACTTCCTTTAACTTTGTGATTTCCCATTGTCGCTGATGTGGACCCGTTTTTACCTTTTATTCTTCCTTTTCTTTTTGTTTCCTCCATTTAACTGAAATCACTTCTGCAAGAAGCGCTCTCATCTCCTCCTATTCTTATAACATGGTCGTAGTATTTTTTTGGGTACTTGGCCTGATTGCCGCAATGACATCTGGTCAAAGCATTGAAATTTATTTGAATGTTTCAATCAATCAATGAAACTTTCTAATCTGATTTTTTTTCTTCCCTTTTTCGTTTCATTTCACTGCTTAACCTACAACTGCTTCGTTTTTTACATGAAAGCGGTAATCAACTTTGGTTCAGTGGACGATATCCATTCAAAATCTTAACTTATATCACCTATCGCTTAATGAAATCAATGGTACTACATCTGAACGAAGTTGTGCAACCAAATTGCTGTTTGATGTGCTGGACACGGTGCTGTTCTGTGTCTTGCAAAATTTTTCTTAATTAGACCTGCACAGTTTTCACGCCTTGATTTCTTTCCTAGATAATTTGTTTATATTGTTGATCTGATGAATATCACAAAAGTAGTGGATTTACGAATTTCAGCTTTTTCCTCCAAGATGTATCAACATCCCGAAGTTCATCCCATAGCACCAGTTCATGTGCTCATTCATCTGTTCAATATGCTAACAGAAATTATTCGTTGTACTGAAATATATTTAAATTTCTTTTTATTTGTTAGGTACTGAGAGCGAAGTGTTAATACCTCTGCGTCTACTGAACTACAACGGATTTCCGATAATGAAGATATCAGACATGACATTCATCCTATAGATACGAAATGGATGGAATGATTAGCTACTAGGGTTAATAGTGATAACATACAGCTTCTTCTCCTAGCTTCTCCTTCAAGAGTTTTGATTCTTCCGGCTCTTAGAACAGTCCCAAGTCGAAATACAGCGTACACTCTGGTTTTTTCCTCACGACTGTTTTGAATATAATTTCAAATTCTGTGTTCATTATCGCAATAATTTTCTGAATTTGTAATTAATTTTTCTAAGCATCTTATTTTTTGTCACAAAGCTGATTAAATTAATTAAAATACAAAACGAATTACATAAATGAATGAAATAACTTTATAGAAATTATCTTATTAATTAACATTCATGCGTTCTAGAGATTGGTCGAATTACCATAATTGGAATCCTCAGCAGCAGAATAATAAATGTTTCAGAGATCGTCTCAGTAAGTAGCAATTGAGGACACTTGAAAAAGTAACAGTTTAGTTAAACTGTAAGATTTTATCTCTTCCAGATTTTGATTCGTAGTTTTTAAGCTTGACGCACTGAAATATCGCCATAACAAATGAATAGATTAAGTGAAGGACATTTTGTTGTCGTAAAGAACTAATGGTGTGGTGGAAGCTAAACTCGTGCGCCTTAAACTACGCCACTCAGACTGCTTGTTTCAAATTTTCGGACTATAATTACACTTTTTACGCTATTCAGTATTTCATTGTCATTGTGATGTCGTCTGGATATTCTAATTCAACGATTTCGATAGATTTTTACCGTTTCGACCTCATTTTGACCGCTTTTCTTCGAATCATCTGTCCACCTCGTTACAAAGCAGGTATGCCGAAAGCTTAGAAAACCAGTTTAAGACCTTCCATAAGGCGAAACTTCCCGTTTACCGTTGATTCGTGTTATAAAACTACCTCGACAATCCTCTATCAAAACAATACTGCAATGAAATGGAAAGCCACTGTTTTTTGTAGGTGTCGTGAATTGTCTACCTCATGTTTTTTTAAGCCGGTAATAACATTCCTTCTTCAGTTAACACTTAGTTTAATTTGGTCGTTTGATTTTTTTTTCTATTCTTAATGATAAAAATGATTTTTATGTTGGAAAATCGCATGAAATTCCTGTTATGATTACAGGAGAATTTTCAAACGTTTCAATTAAGGACGAATCGAACCACTTTTTTTTTCATGTTTTCATCTACAAACATTTCATCGACTTGTCCTTTGTTGGCTACAAAAAATCCTCTTAACTGACGTCATCTTTCCTCCTTTTATTTCTCTCATCAAAAACGTGGTCGATTACGTTGTAAAGCAAATGTAAGAATTTTTGTTTACAAAAATATTTAATAATCTGTTTTACGGTGTACAATTATTATAATGACGAAAAAAATTTAACGAAAATCAGCTTGGCAGAGCACAGTTTTTGAAATCTTTACGTTATTAGCAAAATTACTAGCAATTCACTTTATATTAGAATGGTCATTTTATAAAGAATTGAAGGTAATGCTAAATATGTTGATCAATAAGATCAAATAATCTTTGGCATTGAGCAATCCCTTCTGAGGGAATACGCCTGCCCATCCTCTTTCAACGTGATGTTGTGGAGGTGGTTGAACGCAAACCTCGTCTGTCGGTGACTATTCTTGACCAAATGCTGTATATGTTACTCAGATTTTTCTGTTACCAACTTTTCGAAGAAAAAACTCTGGAGGGATGGCGGGCCTGGTAGGCTTGAAGGCGGCCGCGAAATTTATTCGGGCCTGCTTATCACTGTGGACCCTCCACACTTCGTCGTACGTCCCCGTCACTCAATAGTAATCGTAATGAATGAATCGTTCAAATAAGCCTTTTATAATAACTTATTCGAAACATGAATGACGTACGACGTGTTGTTTGGCTGATATCGTTAAACGATAAAGCCAGAGATCATAAAGAAGCAGCTCGCACAAGAATCTGCACGATAATTTTTTTGTTATTGAAAAAACCTAGTACATCTGCTTGCAACGCCGTACAAGACGGCATTAATAATCGTACGTAATGAACAGCTACAGACTCAAACGTAAAACAGTGTGCGCAAATATGTACATCACCTATCGCATGATAATTTTGAATGAGTCAAGTCTTCTACGCAATATTTCTTGAGGAAGAGAATTTTATTTGATCAGTTAATTGTGGCACTCTACTCGTAACAAGAGATACAGAGAGACAATCATTCCTTATTTCAATGTTGTTGTAGTGGCAGGACAATATCTAACACTGAATAGAATTTCTTCTTTACGAAGCTTATGCTCCCTCACATTAACAGCTTGATCTGCAACCACAACGAATACCTCTCAGTGCTGGAGCAATATAATAGAGAACCACTTTGTTTTAAGTATGCTCTTGACCAACATCAACTTTCGCAAGCAGATAAATGATTGATTGAAGGAAAGTTGTAGAATTACTTGTTAAACAAACCATATAGATATGAGTAAATGAGTGAAATCACTGAAAGAAGCCTGATGAAGTGGCTTTCATTTTTATCATATTATGAGTTTTTCGCAATGAACTGATCATTACACATAAATTCTACAAAATCAGTAAATTTTTCAATCGCTCTTCCATTTAACGTACTCTGTGGAGTTGATCATCTGCTTCTTAAGCGATTTGAACTCCGTTATCATTCTGTATGAAATCAAACGTATTTTTGAATATAATGATACTGTGACGTGACGATAATTGTCACATTCTCAGTTCGTTGATTCATTTGATGTCTGTCCCTTTAATGAAGCAAAAAGTAGTGACGAGTAATTTAGGCAGAAGTATACGTTATCATTACTGTAAGGAAATCATGAATCAGCCTTTTCATTGGTGAACTGAATATTTTAACTCCTTCGTCTGCCATTTTTGGAAAATATCAAGCTTATTGTATTAGTAATTGATTTTAGTGCTATTTCATTGTTGATTCTCTATAGATAGTAAAATTTTTTAGCGTCTAATATAACGATATGCGCGTGACGCATAAATGGCTATGCCGCAGTGATACACAGGTCCAAAGTCCAGGTCTAGTTTGTGGCCGCCTCGTAGGCCTGCCAAGCCAGTCTAACCTAAGGTAAATTTGTACCAGAGAAGTGACAGAAAGCAGTGACTTGCTTAAGAATCGTCAACTGAAGTCACTGTACAGACCTGGCTCACATTCAACTATTTCCAGGATATCACGTTGAACATAACCGATTGAAATTCGATCGAATGCGTAAGCGCGTCCCACAACATGGATTGATCAATGCCAAAGCTTATCTTACCTCATTTAACGCTTTACTTCATAACAAAAGCATAGCTTCTGTACGCAATTTTTCGAGTCATTGCTTTTCAGCAAAAAACTCATATTAAAATAGCGATACTTGTTCTACAATGATTCTTGTCGCTGGAAATGAAGCGAGTTTTGATATTATTGCTTTTATTCAAAAGTTCTCCAATGTCTGATATTTTTTAAATGCTCGTCCATATTATGTCATTCGATGCTTTTATGAACGCTAAGCTTTCTTAGTTTTCTATTAAAGTTTCCTGGTCTCGTATAGAATTATGTAGCCTATTTCAAAATGCAGCAGTTGATCTCGGCTACACTTTTTTTAGTTAAAAGAGATGTTTATTTTCCTTTAAGCTGTTGTCATGATTGGTCGCAAACCGCGGACACGATTTAGTTTGTGCGTTTTGAATAGAATAATTACCTAGACAAACTCAACATTCCGAAGCTGGAGCTATCCTAACATTGATTTTTGACTCTGCTAATAAGTAATGAGCCCTAATGATAATATAATTTTCCGGTGTTTAAAAACTCCGCTACTTCTGTTATTGTGACCCGAATTTTCAAAAACATAGCACCAAGAGAAGGTAGAAGGTGAATTTTTTACATTTCCAGTATCATCAAATGAGGGACGTTGTCCTAGCTGTAGCCCTCGTATTTGCCGGTGTTGGAGAAGCCCATGTATCGCTTACATTCCCTGAGGCACGATATCCTCCACTAGATTTTCTTGACACATCAAGGACCATGGGGCCATGTGGAGTTCCAAAACAACGAAAAGGTAATTAATAAATCTACGTAATCGAATAGCACTAGAAAATTTTTGATCAATGAAATATCAATATTTTTATAGATTTTTGAGTTATTGTCCATGAATTCTTCTATTTCTGCAAATCACTATTCCCCCTCCCAAAAAAAAAATAGTGTTTTAAAAGTGTGTGTATTATTCATACTCTGCCAACATGGGTGAATGTATTCCGTTATACTACAAGCTGGAAAAAAAGCATTTGAAGATTTTCATTCGTTCATGACACGTTTTTCTTAATTCAGAAGATGCTAGAATAGTCTAAGGCCGAGGTCCGTGAGTGTTCATAACCTCAAGGTTGAATAATTGAGCCTTTTTTCAACCGAAACATTGAAAATAATATGTTGAACTAAAACAGCACTAATAGATAAAGAAATATTATTGCAAGATTTTCGTGGGCAACTACATGCAACTGTGATCGTAGAATTGATAATAATTAGCTAAGTACAATAGAGGAAATGAGGTTGGGTTAAGACGTTTGGAATTACTAGAATAAACAAGACGTTCAATCTAAAGAGGTAGAGGCGGACAGACCAAAGTGTTGGATGAATCTTCTTTTTAGTCTCTTTCTCAGGTAGTAATGTCAGATATTGAGGATATATGCACTTTGGACTTATTCTTTTAAAATATTTCAAAACCGATTTCTTGATAAACTTCTCCAAAGCAGCTTTTTGTTAAGACGATTAAAAAAGGAAAAGCAATTTGACAAAACATGCTACTGCCAACGGCTGGTCGACCACCCTGCAGGCATTAGGCATTATTCGTTGAATTTCAGCAGTCCCTGCTATTCCATGTGAGATCGAATGTATACTGTAACAAAATAATGGAGCACCACTTGTGACCTATGGAAGGATGTTGCTATAGATCTAAGCCCTAACAGTGTACTTCCTCAGATATCTGCTGTAGTGACTTGTTTGTGTGCATTGGAGATTTGTCATGCCTGGAAGCGATGTGTGTACTGCGTGAATCATTTGAGTGCTGTAGTAATGAAGTATGGAATTGAACATTGCTTGTATAATATTTCTTCATGTCTCTAGTCGGTGAATTGCCAGCTTCGTAAGTTCTACTTGTTATTTGTAACGGAAGATTGTCTGATTGTACGAAACAACTGAAACATTTTCAAAGTAATAGCTATCAATATGTAAGGCAAGTTGTAAGAAAAGAAGAGAAATACACATCCCATTTAATTCTGTCTTTTTGGATAAAGGTTGTAGTGCTCTTTTTGAAAATGCTCGTTCACATTAGTGCTTTCATCTCCAGTGCTTTCTAGTTCTATGCTTGTATCGTTGGTCCGTTGTTTTTCGCTGTTACCTATTTTTAAGAAGATAGTACAATTATTGGCTTCTTGATTATGCAGCCACCAGGTAGTTTCACGTGTGATTCTCTTCTTGCTTGTTTGTTGAAGCATGTAGTGGGCTAGCACTAGACATCAAGTAAAGTAAAACGGTCAGTCTTCTGATGAATAGGTGGCGAAATGAACACTTATCCTTCTGAATCAATAATATTTAGTACACTATTCACCCATCAAATTCTTGGTGTTTTTTCGCGTTCAAATGGTATGGTTGCAAATTTTTTCCGATTGTTATTTTCGATGGTTGTAGCGGTCTTTGAGTCTGTTTGCATTAAATTGCCTTCTCATTAATGAGTTTTTTCATGTATTTTAACTCTTCTACTATCCGATGACATTGCGCTTTCTTAGATACTTCACTTCTTTTGTATTCGTACTCGTTGATGAAACGTTTTATTGTTGATCGAACCTGTCCTCTTTCTTGATGCCTCATTAATTTTGACGTTGCTTGTATCTCTATGCATGGTCGTACAGTAAAAATCTTTCATGTGCCTATTTAAACACTTATGCATTACCATCTGCCACGAAGTCCCCTTGGAATGTCTCTTCCTTGCGCTTTTCCTTTTTGCTTTTTTGCTTGCATGAAAGTAACTGTTGGTAACTCATGGCATCGTCCCCTTAGTGTGAGGCTCGGATAATGATTTTCAATTAAATTGACATGTATTGGCGGTTGTGGGTGTTGTGCTTTTCAGCAGCTGATCCTCTAAAGAAGACTTATTACTTTCAATCTATGTTTCAGTTTCTAGTGCCACTGTAGGAGTGATTTCTTTGAATTTATTTGACTCTTCTTTGGCTGTTTCGGTGATTGTGCCTATAATGCTTTTTGGTGGTTGCGCTTCTGAAGAACGCCTGCTACTTTGGTTTGCGTTACCAGAATGTCTGCCTTATGCCTGTTGTCCAAAATGTTTTCCGACTAACCAATGTTTCCTTGAATCGGCGCGCTCCAATTTTTTAAAGTAATTCTTCAATTTTTTTTTGTTTTTCGTCTGTTATATTGTAGGTTCTCTCAATAATGTCGTAAATCTTTTGTTTAAATTTAGAATCTCGGATTTATAGGCCCATGTTATTTGCCGCTCTGTCATTGTCGCCGAGCGACTTTTTTCTTGCAATTCGTTCTGTTTCAGTTTCTTCGGCAATATCTTCATATACATCTCAACGGTATTATTTTCATCTTCTGTGAAAGGTGCAAGCACGTTGGTAGCTATCGTTACTTGTTCTTGGCATGTGGAAAATATGGTCGCCATTACGTAGACAGTACGTGAGGGCAAAGATTTAATGATAAAAGAAAGAGCAGAGAACTAAAAATGAATGAAACGAACATATCATATCTCGAAAAAACGCAACATTCGACGGCTGTCGATCGTTGATGAGTGTTGATCGATAAATTTAGTTGATAATTGATGAATGTTGATCGATAAACGTTGTCTACGACTCAGGTGTCTTCTACTTCATAATTTACCAAGCCGGCCAACACACTATATATTGGCTCAGGCTCGGTCGCCGTAAGGTTTATGCCAAACTTGGGTGATCACACTTCAAACTTCGATCATTTAACCTTTATTTAACAAAAAAAGGAACACAAACTCCTAGAAAGGTGTAAAGTTGTATGGCGGTTCATACGTAGTAAAGATTGTGTGCGTGAGGTCAACGTCAAGGGTTTTTTTGTGAGAGGATGTCAAGAAGGAGGGAGGTGTAGAAGAATAGCCGCAAAGGGAAGCTGAAAAGCTTTTATACTTTTTATTTAATCAGAGTGATATGGTTGATAAGTAATGAGGTTGTCACCACTATGTCGTAAAAGCGCTGGTTCATTAAAGAATAGGAAGGTAGCAAGCATTTGCTACAGACCAGATAGGAATAGTGGGATTGGTAAGCCTGAGACCGGCTACAAACTTGCCTTTTCAAATGTATCACCTTGAACCTGCACCATTGTGCCACGCCCCATTTAATTGAAGTACAATTCCAGTACAACGCAATAAATGTAGAAGTATGGTATCTTTTCAGTTTGTTAACATTTCTAGTAACAGTAGGTTTTCAAGGTTCAGGCGCGCTGTTTCAGGTCACTACACAAACCTACTCGTTGGCAAAGCCTACAACATCACTTGGAGAATGCAATATCCACATCAGGTTCTCATCTTTACTTTGAAACTATGTCTACCTTGGTTGAATATATCCGGCAATCGCATCGAACTATCTCATTGTTTCATAATTTGACTAAAAGTCTTGACAATTCTAGAAATAATTTCTAAGCAGAAAAAAAATTGAAACTTGAATGTATTATTCTGCTTCTACTATTTTAAGCTCCAAAATGTGTAGACAATTTTATTCACTTAAGGGAGGCTATCGAATAGTACTTGCTGATGATGAAGGGAATACTGTCGAACAGCTCGCTCCTCTAAGTGGTACGGAATTCATGGGCGTTGACAATCAAACGTTAGTTATACATCTGTACAAGCATTGACAATATCAAAATCTGAATTAAATTGAGATTGACACATTATCGCCTTATGGAACACGCAAACAGCGAACGCTGACTTGAATTTAGCAAGTGAACCATATTATTATCACTTTTTCACTTTAATCAGGACATTATTCACTCAATAGTTGGAGTCATTCTTAAGCTGCATTAGGCTTCATGAAGAAAATTGTAGAAAAAAATGCATCTGCTCAAACAATCTCGTTATCTTGTTGGTGCAATGAGCCAGATGATTCATTATTCAGAATTCGCCGGTAAAGGAATTTTATTCCTTATTCCTCATGACTCTTCAACCGCGTTGAATAGTGCTTGAGGATAAATTGCAGCTTCTAAGCCGATGACTACTTTTCTATGTTTTTCGATCATTTTGATATAAATGATTCATACTCATGCGTCAAATATCAAAAAAACCTATCGATTTTGGCATGAATTCTTTTCGTTACGCCTATCATTCATAGCGAAGGGTTTCTTACTGAGTCACGCTTCAGCCGTGTTGAAGTTGAGTTGGCTGGCCCCGGAAGTTACAAAGAGATCTCTTAGCGCACTTCTCTGTAGAATTGTTGTTCAGAAAAAGTATATGCACGATGTTTAGCGCATCACTAAGTAAAAGACTGATATTCTAAAGAAGATGAGACAGCTGAGTCGTATAGGACAATTCGAATGTTGTGCCTATTGCAAACACAAGCGTAATAACCTGTTTATAAAGCAATTTTAACACTGATTTAATGATAAGATAGGCTAGGATAAGCCTTGGTTTTAATCAAACTCTTTTGTGGGATGAGCCTATGCATTCAAGTTCAACGTGATATCAAGAAGATGATTAGATGTGAGCCTGCTCTGTACATTCACCTGAATTGGCATCCTTTACTAAGTTGATGTTAATAATTTTACATAGATTTCATTGTTTCCCATTTACCGACCTTGAAGGGATGGGGAGCATTAAGGGCCTGGTTAGCGGCCCCGCATATGTTGCTTCGGGCCTGCACATCAGTGGCACTTCCAACACTTCGCTACATCATTCTTTTATTCCTACCCCAAACATTAGTAATGCAATCACCAACTCTATAAAATCACCGGACAGCGCAATTTTATCCTTAAGCCTTCTCAATAACTAATCTTTGAATATTTCTCAAGAACAGAAAAAATGGAGCTTGTTCAAACATTACATCATGATAATTTTTCAGGACACAGTCACAAGTCGTTCGCATTTCACACGTTTGTACTAATTGCACTATTATTCTGGAGCGACAAGCTCTTGAATGGGGCAAAAACTATCGTTTCCGAAGCTGTGGTGATGTGAACGTGCTTGAGACAACATCTGGTAAGACTTTTCTTACTTAAAGACTATTAGGGAACGAATTTTATCTGCTTGATGCAATTAAAAGCGAACCTACGGAATGAATTCATCTTCTTAATAGGTGACTTTTACATATAGGCAGATACAAGGTGAAATGAAATGAATCATTTATTTAAGCAAACCAGTTAATCAGACTGGATTTTAGAAATCCTTTATATTTCAATCTTTCGTCAACAATAAAGCTTACTTAATAAGCAGTCAAATAGCTATTCCTAAAAATATCTCATGCAACCTGCCTGTTGATCTCAATAATTTGAGTATATCAAGTATTACAGTAGACACGTAAAATTGATTGATTGTGTCATGATCAATATTTAATCTTATGAAGAACATCACCTCATAACACCCAACAGTGTTACGATCAAATGTACGTGCTTTCCTGCTTTCATTTTAGTTTCTCCTCTTGCTCTTAGGATGAACTATCTTAGCCAAACAATGATAACGCTTTATTCCTTATAATTTTACATTGATAGAAAATGATCAATTTAACTCGAGAGGTCACTTTCTTGTTACTGCCTCTTCACTACTTCCGTTTATTACGTATACCACACGAAAAGTATAGCCAAACAGTAACATGAGATAACTCGTTGGAGAATGTTTGCTGTAAAGAAAATTTTGCGCTACAAACTAAATGCGTTGACTGATTGAAGTTCTCAAGAATATTTAAGGCTCACTGCAATCTCATGGAATCTTAATGAGTGTTGTTACAACATGAAAGTTCTTGTTCTATGCGCTTCTGAACGGTGTGAACGGTGTGAACGGTGTGATATTCTTTAATTACACACTGAACATCTTGACCACATACTTATTTCAATCTAATGTTAAGCAATAGATGATGCATGTTCTTGAGGCTTGAGATCGTTGCACATTGTTTCATTTCTGAATGTATTATTTGGTTTTTCAATCGTCTGCATGAATTATTATGACTGAACAAATGACAAACACAGCCCTACCAGGCCTTCTAGGCCCGCCATCTCTCCGGGACCGGTAAATTGGTGCCAGAGAAATCTGGGCAAGATATCTAGCACTGACGTTGTGAAGAATGGTCAATACAAGTCACTGTATAGACCAGGCACGCATTCAAGCACCTCTATGATATCACGTTGTACACGAATATGTTGGCATATCCCGCTACAAAGTAATGATCAACGCCAAAGATTATCTTAACTTATTTCATCTTATCACTCGAGTGAGTCTAACGAGTTTGTCGTGGAATTTAGTAAAGTGCACCATAAAGCCTAAAAACAATACTTCTTATTATGCTTTATAAAATACAGCTACATTTTTTTGAGTATGCGATCTAGAGTAAAATTGGAAATTTACTTTGTTAATCGTACGTTATCCAATGATGCGTTTATATTATAAGTTCGTCAGTAAAATTTTGGCTTTTTTTTTCTTGTTGGATATCTGGGTATGTCCGTCAGCTTGAGTGTCAGAGAAGACGAATATTTTGAGGCAAAAATCTAAATAATTCCACCTAAACTTATCTAGACTTCCCACACAACTATATTATCCAAGCGCATGAATGCTTCTGCGACAGGTATTGGTCAAACTACGACAATTGATATATGGTTAGTAGTTAGTTTAAGCCCAACTGTGTTGTGAGATGTGATTCTGTGTTTGTCAACGCTTAACATCTATACGATATATCGGTGTGTGACTGGTTAAAATCATTCAATAAGTATGTTTTCTAAATGGTGCAGCCCTAGTTGACATGGTAAAATTCTCAGATACTTTCCAAGTATCGCTACCATATCCGAATACCAGAAGTCGCATAGAGCGCCGTGGTAGGAGCCAGCAGAAATAAGTAATATTTAGGCTCGAATCAGTGTGTTCAGAAGTTCGAGTACTCTCTCAGGGGAACCAGATGTTCATCCTTCAGGGGTAGGTAAGTTAGTAACAGAATAGTCTGGGAAAGTGAGCAGCACTGACTTGACATAAAACACAGGTTATCTTAAGTCAATATGTGGACATGAGGAGGACGAATATGTGCTATCTCTACAGAGAGTTGGGTCACTTTAATGCGTATACTTATCCGAATGTGAATACTTAGAACATTAATCTGTCTTTTTTTCCTTGTTCTCCTGTAGTGGCAATTTTGTATACGACAAAACAAAATTTTGTTCATTCCAATGTTGTCTTACAAACATATGAGTAATTATTCTAAGAAACATACCACTTTTATTCAAATAAAACTTGCTATGATAAGAGTTATTTTAGAGGAACAAGAGTGCACTGGCCACGGAACTTTAACGAGTGCTGGCTGCGAGTGCAAAAAAGGATTTAAAGGCGATCTTTGTCAATACATGAGTCAGTTCTCTTACTTATAATTTGATTCTATCGACTTTCTGAATATAATTGAAATAAAATTTTTTGAACAAACAAAGGGATATTCGAAATAATAAGTTGGTCGAAAGCTACAAATAATAACGCATTATTTCCCTCTAGAGCGAAATCGCTAGCGAAGATAACGCACATGACAGAACGGCGTTGTGCTGTTTCAAATCATCAAAACATGGAAAATAAACATAAAAACGAAGCAAAAGCCACATTTATTAAAAAACTGTCTGATTTTGAATATGAGATCAATTTTCGCTTTGGTGCTTCGTGACGAGAAATTTGAACTGCATTTGATATTGAGCGAACGCAACACGAAGGTGTTTGACATGCCTTCTATGGTCATCGTCAATGACATCGAAAATTTTCCTGAGTAACCTACACTTTGGTCCATCATCTATGACGGTGCAGAACAGGAAGTGCGTCCCGTCACTCATTTGCTTGCATCATAGAATTTGTTGAATTCGATTGTGACTTATAATGAGAACTACACTCACTCAGCTAACTGCACGATTCATGTTACATTACATGACTCGATAACATCAGTATCACCCTCTTAGTAAAAAAAACTCCATTGAAGCAAACCATGGTGTTAGTCTTCTCAAAAATACGGCGCATACAGTATGGCTGTTCACCACTGGACTTCAACTATTCCAGGCAATCCCTTTAAGCAACAAACGATAATTTGTTTCATCGAGACATTTTAAGTAAGACTGTTGCTGACTTTTACATCTTATCATCCTTTACTTTCATAAGCGAATCTGAAGATCACTTGAACCATAAATTAATTATCTCTCAAACTAAACGATTAATTAAATTGTAGTGAAATTATTAAATGTCCTATGTCCGATAGTTAATGAAATATTATATGTCAAAGCATTACAAAAATTTGCAAGGACGTGTGTTTAACTGGGAGATGAACGAGGCAGACGTCTTTATGATTGCAAAGTCGTTATGAGTATCTCTATTGCTAACTGGATAGTTCTATTTTCTAAGTTTTTTTTTTCCGTGAGTAGGTGTCATCGTCATATTCATCTGCATAGAACACAAAGTTCACAAGGCAAAAGCATTAAAATTACATGATGTTTCAGCCAACTGTGATCACGATTCCGAATGTCTTAACGGAGGTAAATGTTTGGCTGAACCAAACTCCATCGTGGTGGCCAGCTGTTATTGTTCTTATGGATATTTCGGCAAAAATTGTGAGCTGAGTAAGCGTGATTTAATAACATATTTTTCCGCAGATGTCGTTAATTTCCTGAATGAATGGTCATATTGAAAACGTTTATTATAAGACTGGATCTTAGCTAGTCGTCATAGACAGAATAAATTATCGCTATCTCACCCAAATGAGTAGAACTAGGTGTTGGGCTATGTGTGTAGTACTTGAAATATGCAGCAAGATCTATGCATGTTTGCAGTATCTAATAAATGCTATGTAGTGTTGCAGAGTTCAAACATGAAGACAACAGTTGTTTTGCATATTCGATGGTAGATGAGAAATACTACGATATTTACGGAATGTTCAATTCATCCTGTTATAATAGAGAGAAGCTATCTGACACTGACTTTGTGTACTATCGCAAGGTGGAGGTGAGATAATAAATTATAATTCGTATCGAAAACTTATGAAATAAATAAGGTTCACTAATTACTTATTAATATTATGGGGACATGTGGCATGGTGGTAGAAGGCGTCACTATGATGAGCAGGTTTGAATTGGTCCGCCCTCGTCCAGAGAGCCACTGCCATACCTCCACGACTGGTAAATTGATATCAGAGAGTTCTGAAAAGATAAGGCGCGCTGAAGTAGCAGGGATTCCTCACCTTAACTTATTTTACAACGCAGAAATACATCCAATGATCTCCATAATATCACGGGTCATACAAAAGCGTAGTTGCATCCTATATGGATCAGTCATTGCTTAGTCATATTTTCTAAACTATTAAAGAGATTGATAGATTGACCATTAAAAAAGATCAGAAGTGAAAACTATCATATGTTTGTTTGTTTCTCTCATACAGTGCCTTCATATTGTCAAGAGATTCGCGTGATTTTGAAGGGTTGAAATGTTTCATCAAAATGTTATGATGACTCCTCTGAATTTTAGGACGATATTGAAATCATCCTCGATTACGTGACGACATCATGGGTTTCCATCGGATGGCGACCAGAAGGTCTAGACAGATCCTGTCGGTTGTTCCCAGATCTTGAAGGTATGTAAAAGTCAGTTTTTTCTGCATCATTTGCTGTTAGAAACTCGTCATTATTCATATAATCCGTTGTGAGTGTAACGCTTGTCAATTCTTGCAGGAGTCCGCTCTGAAGCATCTGCTAACGTTAGGGTTCATCCAGCCCTCCAAGAAACATCTTCCAAACGTGTTCGGGTAAAATTTTAAACGAGATTTCAAAGTTAATCGTGCTATACATATTTAATATTAAGCAGCTGGCTTACCAATAAGAAATTTTTTACACATTTGGTGATGTAAACGCAAAAGTCATTCTTGACCATTTGTTCTCAAAAATGAGATTTCGTCAATCTAAACATTTGGTAATGTTGTTAGTGGAAATGAAAAACAAAAAATCATCGGTTAAGCTGATATCCAGGGTAGCTAATTTAGCAACAAAGCAGAGACTCAAGTCAGATTCTACAACGCAGTTCGCAGATCTGTGGTTGGGTGTGTTGACGGTTGACGTTTTTTACATGGATGCTCAATGCTTTACTGATTTACTAGCCACATATTACCAACACTCGCATGTTATTGGGCCTGATTGACAAGCAATATTAGATGATCCACTATTCATTGCACGCTGCAGATGCAGCTTTTGACTTCAATCACGAACACGTCATTCCATAGTGCCTAAGGTTGTCTAATAAGTCGTCTGCATCCACTTGGATTCCATTGCACAGCTCTTCTTGTCCATCTATTTTCGTCTCTCCGCTATAATGAATGACATATTTTTTCTTCTTTTCTGACGTGTATTATTCTGAATCTTATGAACGATATTCTGAACTGCGAAATCCTGCTCGATGTTGAGTTCTTTGATCATATTTGATGAGATACCCTTCGAGCGCTGTTTGAGTAGTTCATAGTAAAACTCTGCACTCGAGTTATCAATCTTTATTTCGGCTCTGTGGTAAAGCACTCGAGAAACACTGAGTAGATGAAGTGAGCTCGTTTTCGAAGTCTTAAAATGAATAAGGCTTCTTCAAAAAGTCCGTAGACAGGCCATAAACGTCTCCTTTTTGTAAACAAATAACCTTTCAAATCGTTTCGAACTTTTTCAAGTTCAAGATAAACGTGGAATTTTGGTTTCTTCAACTGGAAATTGGTCAATTTTATTTTGTACTTCGCCGTCCTACTCATTTTTACTTTGACCTACGTCAACGATCAAAGACCATAGACGCAGCCGTACACCCCGAGCTACCAAAGATTAGGTGGCTGGACACGTGATGCCTATGAATTATGACCGGTGGACGCATGCTGATTGAATTCTATCGGACATCAAACGCACTGCAGGAAAACCACAAGCCCAATGATCAGACTTTCTCGCGAAGGCCCTTGAAAGGGTTTATGATGGTCAAAAAATCTCTCAAGCCAAGGAGATTTATTCGAGTGCCCTTGTGAACGATAGAGAAAAATGGAAGTTTTATTGGTGCCAGCTCGACGATGTCGATGGTCAACGGGCATCTTAGCGATTCATTTCCACCAATTCTTTTATGTCTCTTAACGTCATCTCCGCTTCATCTTTGTTCTTGTATAGCAGTACAATCTAATTTGCAAAACGAAGGTTTTATGGAAACATTCAATTGATGTAAACGCCTCTTTTGTCTATATCTAATTTCATTATCCGTTGTATGATAGCAGTGAATAGCTTTGACAAAATTTATCACCTTGTCGAATTTCTTATGCAGTGACAATAATAAAGGTGTTATCTCTATCTTTGCCTTCGCTTAAGACTGTCTATCACATTTATATAGAACAGTTCCATCCCTTTATGAATAAGCGCTGACAACATATCTTTCGCGTTGATGCAGTCAAATGATTTCTCAAATTTCACGAAAGTTAGAGCAAGAGACAGGTGGTATTCTTGACAGACTTCTTTCTTTCTTGCTACCGTCCGACCGTCCTCCATACAGTAAACTCTCTTGCCGAAGCCCATTTGTTCTATGCGCCTCCTCTAATGTTCCCATGATTCGCGATATTAGTAAGAAGCCAATGGAATGCGTACACCTAAGAAGCAGATCTACTGTAAACACAATATCCTTTTGTTTACCCATTCAATGTAAAATTCTGCTCAAGATTCTTTACTGGTTTTGCATGTGTGAATTTTGAAGAAATGTTGTCATATGGCGTAGTAATGCGTGTAACTCTCGCTGGTAGCACGAAGCAAATCAGCACTGATCATGTCCAGTAGTTGTGCTACATTTTGAAATTCACATTGCGACTCCAATTACAACTCAGAAGGAAAAATTTGCGGTGATTCTCTTATGAAGTATATTTTAGGATTTGATAACTAAATTACAGAATAAAAAAGGCTTGCTCAGAACATTTTCAAGGTGAACTATGCTCCATGACAGAAGTTGATGGTAAATCTGCTCGTAAAACTTGCAAGGACTTATTTTTATCTTCCATCTTACTGGCTCACATTTTAGTGATACGAAATTTTCTCTCTCAATAATTGTTACTCTCGCACTGAGTCTTAC
>KN716398.1:58441-70964 GCA_000816705.1 Dictyocaulus viviparus
CATTTTCAAGGTCCACTATTCTCCAAGGCGGAAGGTGATTGGAAAACTGCCCGTAAAACTTGCAAGGACTTATTTTTTATCTTCCATCTTACTGGCTCACATTTTTAGTGATACGAAATTTTCTCTCTCAATAATTGTTACTCTCGCACTGAAGTCTTCAATAACGAATCTGTAAAAAGCCTTCTTATATTGTGTCATTTTTCTTAACTTCATCTTGAGACGCGTCTTCTCCTAATTTGCATAACTGGATGGTTACTAGCAATGAATGGTACAGATTTTTTATGATGATGTAGTTAGAGACGAAATATTGCTAATCTGGAAAATAGAATCTTGTATGATTGGACGAGATGGCTTAGGATGATACAGAATATAACTGTACACTTACGCTTTTTGCAGAAACCTTCTTTTTCACGGATAGCAAGCATTCCTTCGTTGTCTTATGATGGTTTTTCTTCCTTTGGTCATCCGCTCGGTTATTGCATGATATGGACATAGGGAAATGCAGTTTCCATGATATGTCGCGGGCGTAATTGGTAGAACGGGTTTTATTGACGTGAAGTTTGACCCGAGATTTGACTACCTCCCACAGAATGTCTTACCGGCCGGCGTTATAAATGGAAAGTCTCATTATGTGGCTCATGCAAGAGGAGATTGGTTGATGTAGCCCTGCCTTCGTTTTAGACACAAGGAGGATGTAGTGGAGTATTCTTATGCTCTTCAGCACAGGGCCCCTATGGATTACAAGGATATGTTGCGTGACTGCATTTCGTTATACAGTAGCAAATTGTGATAGGTCCACGCTAGGTTTCCATTTGAAAATAGGGATGTATTGAACGAACGTTCCAGATAAAGCGCTCTGTTTAGAAGGAGTAAATAAATAGGGTTACATTGAAATCAACCGCAATATTTCAAGAAAAATCACTAAAAGTAACTGAGATGAAGACGACTGATTTGACTGCGCTAAAGTTTTGAATCTTAGAGAAATCAAATACCAATGCCAAGACAAGCAAGCACTGACGGATTCGCCTTTGATCGCGGTCACCCACCTTCACGGATTGCCCAGGAAGGACCGAGACCCATTATGCCACGTGACAACGGAATATGTAAGAACTTTCTCACAGAAAATATCAATAGAATTTCTGTTCTCATCGAGTTCTTTGACTATTTTCAATATTGCTATGAGTGGAGTTATTAACCACTTATTAACATTCAACACATGTTGTTTTGAGGTATAATCTATGATGTCATTCAATTAATAGTAAAAGACATCTATCTATGTTATATATTCCTAGTGGAATCGGCGCTGCATGCACCACTGCATGCCATGGACTGCATTGACATTTTGATCGGAGCCGTTCGAGACGGCCGTACTCGCATTCAAGACTCATATTCAAGAGATCGATCTACTCCTCTGGAGGATTTTTGGTAGTATTTTTCACTTTCACATGAGTTTATGCGTTGATTAATCTCTACGACACACGCCCACATAATCGGGTTCAACGCTATAACGAGTTGTGCGGATGCCTCAGGCGGCCGTTAAACTGCCTACACTGGTTCAGGTTTGTGTATCACTGTGAGCACCTCGACCACCGGACCACAAGATCGTTCAAGTTTAGGGATCATTCCTACTCCTACTACTCAAATGATGAGAATATGTACTGCTGCGAAATTTTGTCATTTTCAAGTCCTATTAATAATAAACCTGATTTATAAATAAATGTGCTAGCAGTGGATTGATGATGTCCACAAGTAGAAGCGCTAGAATATTTGAACACTAGCTCTGACTGCGGCTAAAAGTAATATCTGACAGATTTTTCCAATTTGCATGAAGTCATAAAAAAATTATGTTTCCTTTGGTTTTTTTATCACGTCATTTGCTTTTGTACGAAATGATGCACCCAAAAAAAACCACAAGGTATCTCATAGTGATTGACTGATAATTAGCATTTCAGTGAAACAATTAACCAACTTCACTCCCTATAAATGCATAGTGCTATTCACATCATTACTTACAAGATTTTTCAGTTCTAATTTTTGACATTTACTTGCATTGAAATCTGTAAGCATATAAAATTTGAGAATACGCTATAATGTTATGTTGGTAATATCAATAATAAAAAATTCCTCCAACCTAACATATTAGTACATCTTTTCAAGCCTTTATGAAAATTTTAAAAAACCGAAGAGTATTTCAAATTATTCAACTCATATTAAAATAATGGGGCGCGATAGCGCAGTGGTGGAAGTGCCACGACGACACGTCGGCCCGAAACAGTTGGTCGTCGTCCAACAGATCTACCAAGCCCACCATCTCCCCAGGATCGGTAAATTGGTGCCAGAAAAATCTATGTAAGATAACTAGCACTGCCTTAGTGAAGAGTATTAAGTTCAAATCACCGCACAGACAAGGCTTGTATTCAACCAACTCCACGATATCACATTCAGTACGAATGTGTAAGCGTATCCCTCCACGATATTGATCAACGTTAAAGCTCATCTTACCTTATATTCTCGAATATCTCCTGATATATGTGTACATATATTTAAACAATCTTTATTGTTATAGAACCATTTCTAGATGTCGTTTCTTTTACAACAACGTGATTTGATTTCCCAATACATTTCGGACGTCATAACTTGAAATTCATGAGCACAAATAACACGACTGAGATTTCATCAATTTTCATAACTGCTCGTGATGTATCAAATTCACTTAATTGAAGCCTTTGTTGCATATTTATAGCATTCAAAAGCCGTGCTTACTAGCCTATGTTTCGTAGAATTGGTAAATACTGTAATGTGTTCACGATTTCCTTTGCTTAACGTTCCTATTATAAGCGTTTTCTCAACCCCATCTATGACTATGAATTAGATTACAGTTGTGATTGTGAACAGGTCTAGGAAGATGATATCACACTAGATATTACCTGGACCTTTACTGATGATTTTGCAACTGAGTCTTACTTCTGCATAGGTATCCCGAACCTTATTTCATGCATAATTTTGAATGAATACACTAACCAATCACCATATTTCTCCAGTATAGCTCCTGTTAACTACTCATGGTTTCGTATCCTAAAGTATCACATGCGACAATTCAAGAAGTTAAGCAACCATGAAGTAGCGGACATTTTCTTCATCTCTCTGAAGATCTAAATTTAATATAAGGAAAGCAAGCGATGATGATATTTAATGTACTTATATGAACCTGTGTTATTGAACAGCGGAATTGAATATTAACGAATGAGGGTACTGAAAATGGATTAGCTAATTTCAAATCAAATTTTGAACAGATGAAGCAGAAATAGTATCTTCATTGATGATAATATGTACACCAAATGTGTTTAGATTTTAAAAAAAAAGGGTTTGTCATAATTGCTATTATTTCAGGTACGAAGGTGAAATGTCGTTAGTTGCCGCATACGGGCGAGAATTAGATGGACGGACAATAATTATGTTCCGAAGGCCAATGCAGGGTAGCTGAGAGTTTCAATTTTTTCACCGTTTTTTTTGGCCTGATGAAGTATTCTACTACTTCCAGAGATAGAACCAACCGACCACCCGTTAGGTCCAGGACAGATGTTTGTTGTATGGGCGAAAGGTCAACAACAAGGAGCATATGCACATGGCGCGCCTTCAGCCCTTGATGTTGCTAATACTAATGAAGCCTTCTATCCAGATGATATCCTCAATTACCATGGAGGTACGTTTTTTATATCATGATAAGTATTGAGGGCTACATGTGTGACTATATGAAAAAGTCGACGCTACGAAGCAAATGCATGAAACCACGGATAGAAGTAGGCTTGCAATCACATGAGACGCATTTCTTATATACAGCGATTATGAATCTTGATGCATATATGAAATAGGTGCAGGACACTCCAGCATTAGCACTTACGAACTGTTCGCAGCTATGGAAATATGGACGAACTCAATCATTTTGACAGAAGAAAGCACCCAAGCACTTATTGAAAATACAGGGCTACGGATGTGACTCCTAATTCTTTATTTTGTTATCGAATCGCATTTCAGTTTAAGATACGTATAGCATCATGTTTTTAGACCTCAAAAAAATGAGCCGACTCAGTCAACTGTTGAATAAGAATCATCAAGTTAAACCACCTATTATCTGTCATATCAAGACGACAACACTAACATTATTTCTATGAATCAGGAAAGAAACAAGACGGAGGGCAATTTGATGGATTCTCAATGAAAATTATCCAATTCGCATTGTCACATCTGCGATATACCCCTTTTTTTTCGTCAAATCCTTGATGTTTTTCTGCATCATTACCATAATTACATCATGTCGAAATATATACATCGCATAAAGGCAACGAGTGAAAAACTCAATACATAGGAAATAGTGAATTTACTAATAAATTACAACATTGACAAATCAGATTACTCAAAAATGATGTGGACTTCACAAAATTGTAATAACAGCGTGTTTCTTGGCGAGGTCAGCTATCCATGTATAAGAATCTTGTTGAGAAGCGTTTGTGGCTATAGGGGAATACAGAACAGGTTATTCTTGTGAGTGACAATAGTATAAAAAAAAAACTATTTGAAAGTTGAAAGTTCGAACAATGCAAATGTAAACAACGGTACGATTTTGACGTAAAAATTATTTCTAAGCTTTCAGAATTCCTGCTTCTTATTTTACATGGTTTAATTCAGGCAAGAATCGAGGCTTGCACTCAATCAACTTCACCCTCCCTGTCAGTCTAAGAAACCATAACGATATCGCGATCGACTTTAAGACTGTCACTAGTATGTTCTTATTATCACTTCTTTAATTGAATCAATTACACAACAGATTTTTCATTTCCCTGAGTAGATCCGACCTATTGCATAACATGATTAATCATCAAAAAACAATTGAAAACCTCCTTAACTGTAGACCTTTATTTCAGAAAATGTTGCTCAACTCCCTGCTCATGATAAACACACGACGCCAGTTACAACAACAACAATAACTTTCTACAGACATTACGAAGAAACAGATGGTTCAACAACTCATACATGTACGGCATTTCTCGTTCTAGTTACTGCTTTTATTGTAATGTATTGAATGTCCAGAAATAAATTTTTTTAACAACTTCACCCCAATTGTTAACGAAGACAATATTATTCATTTAAAAATGTAACCAGTGATCTAATTGAAATCAAATTCAAACAAAAAATTCAAAATAACTCTTTCTTTGGATAATCTGTTCGTCTGTGGAACGAATAACATACTAATTGTCTTCGTCAGACTCTACTCCACGATCATCATTTGAGTCCTGATCACTTTCAAATGTGCCCTCCGGAAGAGAGTACAACCTTATAACAGGCGACTGCGGATCCTTCATCAGTAAGTACTTGCCTTGAGGTTGACGCATACAACTACAAAAATACATTTCGTATCAGTTAATACCATTTATTGCATATATATACAGTGCACCTAAAATATATCGTACAATAACCTAATATCATAAGTAGGTCTTGCACATAACCGCAATTCATACGCTTATTAGATACGCAATCGCTAAACAACATTCTACTACCAAGAAAGAAATGTGATCTCACTCGTGATCACAGAGTTATGGAAGTCAATAATTGGAAGAAAACTAACCTATCTATGACACAACGTAAGATACCCCAACCGTTGTCAAGATTCATGGAAATGTTTTGAGCAAATTCAACCGGCCGTAACTGTTGTGTGCCCAAAATCACGTGCTGTGCACTGTTACGAACAGACATACGTGAAACATAACCAAACTTTATCGCGTCGGAATTAGCCAACAGCGCCTGAAAAAATGTTCGTGTTTCAAGTGATATCATGGTGATTGGATGCGAACTATATCTATACAATGACTTGAGTCAATCAATCTTCACCAACTTAGTGTTGTTTATCTAACCCAGATTTCTCTAGTACCAATTTACTGATACCAGACAAAACTACAAGCTTGGTAGGCCAGAGGCGGCCACAATCCTTATTTGGGACTACGTATCCATAAAGCACCTTAACCGCTACGTCACACTGCTCCTCGTAATTAGCTACATTATAAAACTTCTTGAATTATTGCTGAGACTAAGCTTCTTAACTTGTGATAATACTTTAGTTATTATACTTTAACATTTAGACTGGTTCTCATTAAGACCACCTAATCCAGAGCACACAATCCTAACGGTAGATTTTCAAAAACATAACTGATGCTCCAATCTGCTTTTGGAAATACGTTGAGTTGCACGGAAAAGAAACACATTGTTTCGACACCTTCGCATTTTATACTAGATAATACAGCAATTAAAATTACTACTGATATCAAACTGACCTGCACCGTCCATTTGGCGAGCTTACAACTATTATTCTTGATTTCCGTGGCTAAAACAGCCCCTTTTTGTCCATCAAGCTTGATTCTTCAAAAAAAATGAGATAAAATATGGAGACTGATGAGATTACGGCTGAAGATTACATAAGAAATAACAATCTTTGGCAAATTATTTATAGCAAATGATCATATTTTCAGAACATGACCAAAAATTCAAGAACTAAGCATGAAGATAGAGTAAGAAAACATGATGACAATTTCTTTTTAAGGAATTAATTATTAACTTTAGCGACTGGGTAAAGACCGAAATTGAACTTTAATAATAGACACTAAATAACTACCACAGTACTGATATATTGTAACGTACCGCCAGTCCACACCACCTGATTGTGAGCTATCCCATTCGTTAAACGCTTTAATAGTCAAGAACTGCACATCTCCGGATGGACCAATCTATAAAAAACCATCGAGTGAATAATAATATTTTTCGAATTGTAAACACGTACCATAACTCCATCATGTTCAGTGCGACATACCATCTCGATCGGTTTGCCAGCTGCATTTTTCCCGAGATTCCATTTACGATACCTATGAGAACATTTCTGTATATTATTACTGAACCACGAGCGAACCTTTCACACTACCTATAACCGCAACCTGACTCCCCTCCTTCCTCTTCAAATGGAGCTCTAGGATTCGCCATGACGTAGGGTTGCTCGTTCCGCTTTAGTACTTGACGGCGGAAATTTTGATTAATAAACAGAGCTTCTGTTGCCAGATCCTAAAATAATTCTGAAAAAAATTGAAGTGGATGAAGAAATGAAAAAGTATATTGAAAAATACACAAAAAAAGACCTATTTGAAATTTTCAAAAACAAGAAAATTGAAAAATTCTGAAATATGAAGGATGTATGTTTGTAAGAATATAAAAAAGGCTTTAAAGAATATAGAGTTTCTGAACCCATTAATTTTAATACAAATAACATCTATCAAAAGAATAATCCAAATATTTATCCTACTAGGAGATGCTGTCTCTACGGATTCGGTAAATTCATGCTAATGCAGTATGGAGGAAGAAAGTGTGATCTAAAGTATAATATTTTTGAAGTAAAAATATAAATCATCTATATTCTATGATAACCACAATATTCGTAAGGTGAACGAATGTGCAGTGCCGCCCACAGGGACGGATAATGCCAGTACTTAACCTTATTATTCCACTACACAAATTCACAAGTGAGGTGAACCATTATGTGAAGTAATAAACTATTGTGTTAATCATTTATAACACATACTTTAGCATTATTGATACCAGCACCCTCAAACGAAGGTGGATCTCCACTCGTTTCCGACACAGTAAGAGCATCAACAGGATTCGAGATACCACCAGTGTCACGTTTGTCCAAGAAAAGTTTGTCACCAACACGATGAGCCACAATATCCCACGAGTAAACCTTAATTCTCAGAAATTAACATTTCTACCCGAAATAATCCGCGCATGGTCAAAATAAGTTCTTCCTCTACATTTGAGTCTCAGTGAAAACACTGAATGATCAAATCATCAATAATACCTAATTATAATTCCGTTCTACAGCACATTTAGACACAACACATTACAATCAATATTATATTATCTTAGAATGATAGAATACATTTTGGGTGGAATCGCAACCAATTAATACACTACCACTTACTGATCTAGGAGCAGTCATAAGGGTTGCAAGAATGATGTCTGTTGCAAAGACATTTCCAATTCCTTGTTGTGCTAATTCTTCAATAACTGGATCCTCTGTAGTTGTGACATTGTAGAAATTGCCTCCACAACGCTGCAGAGTGATGGGAGTTCTCACAGATACACGATCAATAGCCTGAAATAAAGGATACGACACCCTCATCAAACAGAAAAGCGAGAGAAAAAAAAACAATTTAAATTTTATTTGTATCAGAAAAGGAATAACACTATTGAAGTTCAGTCATCGGCATTGTCTTTCACACCATAACTGAGAAGTAAAAATCATGAAAATCAAAATGGGTTAATTATCTAATTCACTTAACTACTCAAAAACAGAAAGTAAATAGGATTAATATAATTATTTTATATAGGATATCTGATGCACATGCCTTATCATAGTAATGCAGTGTACCATAAAGATGCTTGCCAATATCCTCCCCAGTGCCAACACCAGGAAGGCTAAGTTTAAGTAGACGTGGGAAGTCCATTTCCTCTATAACTTGCCATTCAGGACGAACTTGCACCGATGGCAGACGATCCTGAGTAATAAATCTCATTAGATATGGCAGAAATAGTTAATTTGAAAATAAAATCAAAAGGGTGGTAAATATAACTTCCACAGATCGCCCTGTTAATAAAATGTCAAGTAGATTACCCACGCGACCTCAAACAGCAGATAGATGACAAATAGCAGACCAAAAACGACCTAATAGTTGCCTTAAAAAGTGGGTTGATTTAAGGGATAACCATCTTATTCCGCACTGTGGGGTCGCTTCATACATTCTGATACTCCGATGCATTTATGCATGTATGTGCACTTATAGTTAGATGTATGAGAATTGTATGCTCCATGTCAATTTGGTAAAAGCTCGCAATTGAATGACTAGAAGACGCATGGAAGGCGACTAGGAGTCGCCACCAATAAATAAGCTGGAGCTCACTCTTCGGTTAGACTGGCAAACTACCAATGAGTAAGCAAAATTTTTTAGTCCCCAGTGGTACAGCACCATAAGCTAGTCAATCACGAGTATAATATATGCGTTTAATTCCTTCACCTTAGAAAAGCCTCCGAGACGAGATACGGCAGCATCGTGTAATATGAGTACAACAAAGAGGATCCTCGAACTTTAAAACCAAACTAGAAAATTGTTCCCTGTAGCATGAGATGATAAAAGTGTTGGCTACGTAGGAACAAATAATTCCAACGTGGTCACGAACATCAATTCTTCTAAACAACTAACAACTTTTAAATGGGTCCTTTACGATTGAAAAGACGTGGTTGAATACCAGCTTTAACAATCATTATCGTCCACACT
The DNA here is from genome assembly GCA_000816705.1 of Dictyocaulus viviparus. Taxonomy (NCBI): domain Eukaryota; kingdom Metazoa; phylum Nematoda; class Chromadorea; order Rhabditida; family Metastrongylidae; genus Dictyocaulus; species Dictyocaulus viviparus. The sequence goes on from KN716398.1 coordinate 67,813, forward strand.
CCGACATCGAAATACGATGAAGATGAAGTAGAAGCATTCATTATGGACTAGGAGAAGTTCTACGTAGGAGACTACACACGCACGCTTATCGCTGGCTAATATTGGCCGTAGAAAAATGCTTGAAAACTATCACATTTCGACAGGCGGGCATTATAATGCAAATACACTTGGATCCTCTATATATCCCTAGATTATCGGCAGTGTCGAGCAAGTATCATGTAAAGTTCCATTTCTCCCTAATATAAAGGTGATCTAATTGATTACTTCCGCTCGCATTAATCCTAGGACTTCCGAGATCTGATCATCAATCTGGTCGTCTTGATGCAGTGCGTTTGATGTCCAGTAGAATTCAATCACATAGACTCCTTGTTAACCGGTCATCATTTGTGAGCAAAGCGTGTTCGGCCCAACTATTCTGAAAAGAATGGCGTGCATGACTGCGTCTCTGATCTTTGTTGTTGATGCAAGTCACAATTTCGTACTCAATTTTTTACTAATGTGATATGGCAAACGCTAAAACCCTTTCGATGGAGCGCTGCACTGTGTATGAGATTAATCCTGCTTTCGTTATCTCCTAGCTTCCGCGGCATACGTTACGGCAAAAACAATTTTCGTGTCAAAAAGGTGAGCTCGCTGCTTTGTCATAGAGCGTCAGAATAGTAGAAAAATAGTTTTCATTAACATCGTCTTCTTGAGGTTTACCTTGCAGCCAACTTCACAAGTATTGTCATAGTCGACTAACATTAGTTTACTTGTTCGATGTTTTGGGTAATGAACACGATACCATCGGCGATGTGAAGATTGTGAAGTTACCGACCGTTGATTTTCACTCCCATATCGTTCCATTCCAAGCTTTGCATGATGTTCTCAACAAGGGCTGTGAAGAGCTTTGTCGAAACAGTATCGCCTTCAAGACTCCCCATTTCAAAGTTGATAATGATATTTTCATATAACGAGGTCATTTTTATAGTGAAATTCTTATATAACTAACAAAGAATCTTGATACATGGAGTTGTAGCGCTCGATTAGTCAACGCTTATATGACCGCTTCTGTGATTACACAATGGGAAGCTGTTTTAAGACCGATGTAAATGAGACAGAGTGGTTTCCTATAATCTTTCGATACTTCAATTCGTCTTGTGATTGTGTAAATATGGTATATCGCGCTAAACCGTTTTCGGGAACCTGGCTGGTACACGATTATTCTTCGTTTAATTTTCTCCCAATCTTATTAAAGATGACTCGTGTAAAAAACTTATAAGCTCATGGACGACAAAGAACAAAAAGAATGATAATTAATAGTATCATGAACTTAAGAGCACAATAGCTTCTGGTCCGCGATTTGTCCCAATTTTTTAAATGACTGTTCGACAAACGGATATGTTTCTGACGCATTTACGCTTAACGAAAATAATATCTTAGAATGCTTAAGCTATATGTCTCCAGGTCTTGAAGACAGATGAATATGATAAACGTAGTAGGAGAGGTTAACAAAAGAAAACGATTAACTTGAGGAAGACATCTAAATGTACTCGAAAAAGTGCGAAGTTCTGACCTACGTCAACAATCAGATTCAGTTCGCAACAATACACGCGAAACTATTTAAGAATATTTGAACCGGATACGTGATGCGCACAAATGATGACCGGTAGACACAAACCGTAGGTGGCACTGTGGCACTTCCACCACTGTGCCACTACGCCCCCTACGTAATAATTATGACATAATTTGCTCAGACTACCTTGGAACAAAGATTTAACTTAGGGCATGATTGCATCGTCTTGAGTGTAGTGAAATGCGTTAGATGGGGTACATTTAGAACTATGCAGTTGAGGGAAACAAACAAAGTTTGACTTTGTTTTTCATAGACGTACAAAATATACTCCAATCCAGTTCTACGATCTTTTGCCTACAAATAGAATTTTCGCATGAGTTTTGCGGCATGAAAAAAGTGGCCTATGAAAACAGAAAATGGTAAGTGAAGCTTCAGCAAACGTAATGCAGGTACCAATTGCGGTTAAGCATGTGAAATACCTAGGTGAATTCAAAAACAATGAGCAGTGTCTGTACACACTTTTGGCCTTTCTCCAGGATAGCGACCACCAGTACCACGTTGCCCTTGACGAGCGTTCCCTCCACGACGTTGCCACATCTTAAAGGCACGCTGTTGCTCCATGAAAAAAAAATGAGTGATATCGCTGAGCGAATTTTTTCATGTGACTGAATAAATAGACATTTTAGCTGTAACAATAATAATGTCTACATAAAAGATATAATCCTACTTAGCGATGCTTCTTTTCATTTTCAGGTTCTGCCCCTGCATTGCTTGATCACGTCTTTCTTGCTCTTTTTGTAGCAATTTTTTGAACTGAAGTTGTCTTGCTCGGAAGTTGCGTTGGGGGTTCCGTTGGACCGGTTTGGATGAATCCACCTTGAACATAAAAGTCATTATAAAGGAAAAGAAAAAAAATAAAGTACATACCAATTGGAAGTTGTTTTCATCCATACCGTGCACATAATCAAACTGACTTCCTGCGTTTGCGGCAGATCCATACATGCGTTCGTTGTAGCTAAGAGAAAAGATGATTTCTTTGCTCCAAAAAAAAATCACTAGGGCCATCAAATTGCAAAATATCCACCACCAAAAAAACAAACCGTTCATTTCCCCTTCGGTAGAAAAACCTATCGACGCCTATCCAGTCCGCTACACGACCAATACGATCAGCCTAAAAGACTTCAATATTTTTAAATAATCACACGTCTCCTTCAATGGAATTAAAGCTCACCTAGCAATTTTGACTACTCCGAAAACTCATTGCACTTTAGAAAAAGCAATACCGAAGATTTTTTACTCTAGAGTGCTCAATAACTCCCGACAGGGTGGTTTCAACAATGAAACACATTTAATTTTATATATATATATATATCATGATTAAGAAGACAAAAAAGATAACTTGTGGTGAAATCAAGTGCACATCAACTTCCTAACAGATGCCATTAGATCAATAACCCTTTAGGAAATGTATGAAGCGACTACAGCACCAGAAATGATTTGAGACAAATGAAAATGTTTTACTTTGTTGTATTGCTGGAAAGGTATAGAGGTGTCCAAAGCTGGTGGCGAACCCACCGGCCCCCAACCGCTCGGATTG
>KN716398.1:71105-82539 GCA_000816705.1 Dictyocaulus viviparus
CTTCAATATTTTTAAATAATCACACGTCTCCTTCAATGGAATTAAAGCTCACCTAGCAATTTTGACTACTCCGAAAACTCATTGCACTTAAAAAAAAGCAATACCGAAGTTTTTTTACACTAGAGTGCTCAATAACTCCCGACAGGATGGTTTCAACAATGAAACACATTTAATTTTATATATATATATATATCATGACTAAGAAGACAAAAAAGATAACTTGTGGTGAAATCGAGAGCACATCAACTTCCTAACAGATGCCATTAGATCAATAACCCTTTAAAAAATGTATCAAGCGACTACAGTACCAGAAATGATTTGAGACAAATGAAAATGTTTTACTTTGTTGTATTGCTGGAAAGGTATAGAGGTGTCCAAAGCTGGTGGCGAACCCACCGGCCCCCAACCGCTCGGATTGGCACCAATATCGCAAAATTCAAACTTTGGCAAAGTCATAGCTCTGAATTGAAGTTGAATTCGTGTAACTAAATATGAGCAACACACTTGTAGATATGTGTGGAATTCTACACTTACTTTAAATAACATGTATACTAAGACACTTTATTGAATTGCCATAATTACCCGGCAAAAAGCAAATATATCAGTAATTCCACTACAGACAGGATATAATCACAATGGTCGTTGATCACAAAGACAGCGTTGTATACGATTTGATGTAACAGAAGCATACCATGCTATGCTTTTTACCGAGGCATATGAAATATAGCCACAGAAGAGTGATAACACTTGAGAAATAGAGGGAAAACGGTTGAGAAATCAAATCCAAACAAAAGTCAATGTTTAAACGAATTGCTTCAAAAACACTACTTGCTAATGCATACTTCCTCATATTACTGTACTGAAGCATGACACAGGAAAAAGAATACGTTAGGAATTTCTAACAAGATCTGGACAATGTGTCGACTTCATAACCAGCAATTGGAAAACTTCTCAACGCGAAATGAATGCTGAAACAAAAAAGGAATTATTTTTCCATGAAAGGAAATGGTACAATGATGTAAAAACCCACTTTCTTACTCTTACTTATGATTCCATACTGGAACGATTGAAGGCGGCAGTTTCTTTCCCTGTATAAGGTCAGACGCCCGTTCAGCCATCATTATCACTGGTGCATTCAAATTCCCGCTTACAATCGAGGGCATAATGCTTGCATCTACCAACTAAAATTGTTATTACGACTTGTTTCTTTTTTCTCTCGAAAAAATTTTAACCTTGAGATTCTCAGTTCCATACACACCCAATGTCTCAGGGTTAACGACAGCCATAGGATCACTTTCTAATCCCATTTTGCACGAACAGGAAGGATGATATGCTGACGCAGACATTTCTCTGTGGTATTAAACTAAAAGGTAGTACTAAAAAGATATTTTTACAGATATTACGTACTTAACAAAATTATCGATTTCTGCATCTGACTGGATGTCTTTTCCCGGAGTAAGCTCTTCACCTCGAAATGAATCAAATGCTTTTTGGGCAAAAATTTCCCGTGATAGTCGAATACATCTCCTAAACGGAAATCTTAAGTCCGAAAGAAGATGGATAGGAAGCAATATTAGGATGATCCCTCAATAATTGTTATCACACATAGTGTAAAAAAAGCAAAGCGAAAATGAAGAAGAATAGTGAGCATGGAATTATAAATATACGGAAGAAGAACAAATAAGAGTTGTTCAAAAAAGGTTACGAGATATATTGAAACATACAATGTCAATTAGAATACGAAAAGATTGGACGATTTACGAAACTCGCCGGAACTCTTTCCAGTCATCGGCATGAGCCAAATAATTAGGATCAATAATTGGATGTCTTCGCGGATCTTTTGATGCTAATTTTATGCAACCTTTCGATTTCGTCCTCATATTTCCAACATGTACCTTAATATGATGGAGAGAAAAATGATTCTTAAAAATTCATTGGTGGAATGACCTCGATGATAAATGATCATGATAAACAGGAAAAGTGACTCACTTGATAAGCGTGACAGATACCTACACTTCTGCCATCATCGTGTACTGTCGACGGTAGAAAATGGAATTGTATATCTGGATGGTCTACTTCAGGTATTGATCTTGCAAATCCACCTGTTTCGAGATGACTAGAAGCGCCTAGTCCTTTGTGTGTGAGAAGCCATTCTGAGACATAACAGGTATTGTGGGGACACCACGTTGAAAACCTCCAACCTAATTTTTTAATACAGCCGTTTTTCCTAGATAAGTGCAAGGTCGGGTGTTATTTATAAAATGGGCGTTTGTGAAGAATAATGGAAAGCAAGGCATCAATCAACTACTACTTAAAGCTAGAACAAAATGCTTACCTCCATGTTAATATATTGAGTAGATAGCACATTAATAATAGTATAGTTTGATTTTCCAAAAAATTACCTTACCGCAGATAATGCAGCTTTGCAAAATCCTCGTCACCTTATAAAATTATCAGTAGTATTTACTATTACATGCGTTCATTACTAGACTAAATCAAATTACTACAGAAATCTCGCCTTGATACCTTTTACATAAGAATTTTTAATATAAATTGAGAATGAAATCCTTAAAAACAAGAATTACAAAGCATCTGCACAGCAGTCAAATTCGTATTATCATTAGGCCATTTCATAAATTAATTAGCTAACCAAGTCCAATCTTTATCATGTTATGTGGATATCTCCACGAGCTTTTGTTGTAGAGCGTGATAGGTTTAGTGCACTTTTGTTGTACGTAAACTTCAAGGTGATCCTGTAAAAGCAACGACTAAACAGAGACTAATTAAAGTAATCATAACACTCACCATTAGATTTTTACCAACTCCAGGTAAATTTACAACCAGTGGAATATCGTGAGCCTTTAAATGATCTGCTGGACCAACACCGCTCAACATCAGTAGTTGTGGAGAATTTATGGCACCTTATTTAATAATTAAAATAAATAACAAAAGACACTATGCACCCTAAAATTTTCTTATATTACTAGATTTCCTTATAAAGAAACACGGTTTGAATCATAGAAAGTCACCTAATGCGATTTGAAAAAGGCACCTCCACAAAGAATTATATCCCCTTCGCAATATATCTTTTCCCGACTATAAGAATCTACATTGTCGGTGCCAAAAAAGTTTAACTTCCTGAAAAATTCTACAGGCACAAAATAGAGACGATTTCTGAAAACATATGGAAAATATTACCTGATGAACTCAATACCAATGGCGCGATTACCATGAAACAAAATGCGAGTACATGTGACCCTCGAAGAAGTGTAAAGGTTAGGACGTGAAAGCACAGGCTTTAGATATGCTGCTGACGTACTCCACCTAATTAACATGTGAATTCTCCAGTTATATTGAAAGTATTAAATCTAAATACTATGATAAAATTTTCAACACAAACCGTTTCCCATTGTTTACTGTCATATCCATTATGCCTAAGCCTTCTTGCTTGTATCCGTTCATATCTTCAGTAAACCCTATTGGATGCTGCATTCCTGCTTCCAAAAAAGCCTGATGCAGTGGATGATTCGCAGAACACCGAGTGACACATAGAGGACCATTGTAACCTCTGTAGAGATCATCGGGACCCTTAAATTGCAGACATTGGTTCTGCCAGAGAAAAATGTGCAAGCACTCCAAACCAGGCATTTACCTATAGGTCACGAACCTTAGTATGACTGTAGGTCTCAGCTTTTTTGAAATATGGCAGGCAGTTGCGATAGTTCCACCCTTTTGCTCCTTCAAATTCCCAGCGATCATAGTCCAGTGGATGACCACGAATGTACACCATAGCATTCAACGATGAGGACCCACCCCAAACTCTTAAAAAAGTTCCGTCAAAAATTCAATTTTAGCAAGATTACTAGATGAAGCCATCTCAAGCAGTAATGCATCTAGAATTTGCTTGTAACCTTTGTACTCAAGCTACTTAAAACCTTATTAGCTGTTCTAATTTGCTTCCAACTTGTCTTCCGGCCTGGGATAGGCTAACAAACTACCCGAAAGCACAATGGCCATCAAGGTACATAGAAGTTTTTTCAAAGTAAACAGAATGAGTAAACGTTACAAAAATCACTGAGCCGCTATTCATAGATGTTGAGGAAGATCCCAAGATACGACACCATTGAATTAAGAGGAATTGCAAATTGCTAAAAGCTCTGAGAGCAAAATCACACTAAAAATGAATGTATTATCTGCTTGTTTTTTTTTTCAAAGAAACAATGCGACTGAGTACTACGATATCGCTCATGTTGGAACCAGAAGGCAGCAGTCATTTATTTATGTTGACTGTAAAAGCAAAGAAGAAGAAATCGTGTTTGCGTCTCACTAGTCTGCGCGAACGACATAAACTCAATGTTTATAAAAAAAGAGAAACTTCATTGGTACCAACCGAAGGATAGTAATGATTATCGAGCCAATAGCACCATGAAACACTTGGAAAATGGGAAGAATTACAAATTTGTGCCGAGCAAACAGGAACATCAACATATTAGAAGCAAAAATGATACCAGTAACCAGAAGACCCATCAACAATCTCATGTCTTTAAAAATAAATGAATTAAAACATACTCTAAACATTCCAGCAAATTCAAACAGTTAATAGAAACAATAAGATAATCGAAAATATTGAAAAAAAAACCCAACTACGTAAACTTTATTCACAAAAAAGGGAGCAGAATAGTTCAATAATTCGGTATGTACTCTTTTTTCTTCAAATAGTTTATACATGTTAATAACTATAATTCCAGAAATTTCTCTTGTTTTGTACAGAGCAGATCATGTTTCGTTACAAGCAAGTGATATTTCACCAACATACATGAAGGAAAATTATGCGTACACGACTCCTCATTTTCAATACTACATCGTTCAAGGATTAACACAGTATACACATTGTTTTCAGACATGACATTAACACAGTATAGACCCATAGGCACTAAGCAGATAAACGTAGGACGATATATACAGCAGTGGCATATGATTTTAGTGGCATTCCACTACTGATAAAGAATTCCACAGCTGGCAGTTTTCAAGCGTGCTTTTAAGCAAATGCGGCAACATGGAAAAAGTAAATCTGTGCGCAAAACCAGTTACGTTGTTAAATTTTCAATCGTGAAATGTCAGCGTGCAAAATTTCATATCAAAAACATTTATTAAACCAGAGAAAAGAACGGAGATCCCAACGCTGTATTAGCTTTTTAGATAATTCGCTTGATTTCTGCCACGATTCATGAATTATGTACTTAATCTCCACGTAAAACAGTCCGGCATTACACCATAGATAATTCTATTAGGAAAAGTGGCTTTAAATCGACTAAATACACTATAATATAGTTGTATCACCAAAATAATGCGTAAGTACAACAGGCTACTTTATTACACCATCACCGACTTCACAATGTTTGATTAAGACTGAGCATGAGCGCACAAAAACATAAAGGACTTTTGTTAACTATTCCTGAACAATACAACTATAAATTTTATATAATGCAACTACATGGCCATCTAAAATCTGCAAGCGATTAGATACTATGGTACGTCAAACACAGCACAACATACGAGAATCGTAGCTTAATGGTGGAATTCGAGGTCTAGTGGAAACAATGATGAGTCGTGAATCTTCATAGTGAACATAATCCTAATTAGTACTATGTCCTAGTCGAATTTTCCGTGCCAAGCATAGTAGAGTAAACCAAGCAAGCTTCAACCATTCCACAGACACAAATGTCATAAAGTATAACAAAAATTGTTCCAATGACAAAATTTTAACCAACCTCCCTCTTGGCCAGTAGAATACTCGATCTGATACGTTATTCTGCGCTACAGTATGGTAAAACCAGTTGTATCTATGGTGACAGAGATTAAACATCAACGCCGCAGGCATATGAATCCGCCAATCCCACCAATGATCTTGCGGTCCCGCTTCAATCATCAACACCAAATTTTGCGGATTTTCCGTTAATCGATTGGCTAAAATTTTTTCTTCATCATATGATGCTACTCACTAAGAGAGTACTTTGAACAAAGCAGGAAATATTCACCGAAAAACCTAATTTGTTTCAAAATTAAACAGGTTACCATTTTCAGAAAAATACAAGAGAACGAAAGTAAGGCAGGAAACAACTATCACTACATTACGAACATCTCCTGAACTGCAAACCGGAGTACGGAATGAGAAAATCTTTTGATATGTTACACAGATCTAGAAAACTGAGTATTGGTGATACTCTGCGCAAAAGACATCGCAACTGTCTTAATTGTCTTTAAGAGCCTAGCTATATCGATCAACTTATACCATAGTATATAGATGCTTCATATTAAAGTAAACTAATATAATAAGTAATGAAATTCCTAACCCATGACACAACCAGCAGATCCTGCACCAATGACTATGTGTGTCGGCTTCTTGCTACCTAACTCAGGTTTGATATAGCCTGAGCTAGAACTATCTTCCCACCGGATAAGGAGACTGCAGGAATTATGGAATGACCTGACAAATTGAAGAATTTTCCGCATCTGGTTACTGTTTTTACTGAGCATCTGGAATTCTTTAGTTCTAAATATGTTTATAACATTGCTCAACGAAAATATCTGATGACATATCACATACGAAAAGTTAAGAGACGATGGAAAAAACTATTACTGTGAGAAATCATAACAGAATATCGTTTTATTGGCTTTACTGTGTAAAATCTTCGTAATACAAAACCGATTTGCTAAACAATTCATCAATACATACGCTCATCGCAAAAAAAAAGCAGTGGTGCATTTAGTTTAATAAAACAGTGACATGAAAACAACGCGATTCTCAGACAATAGAGGAAATTTTTTTTAAAGATTCTGTTGAACAATACGTTATAGGTAATCACTGAAAGATTAATCTACTTGTAAGGAGTACAAATACAAAACTGAAATCGAAAACGCCATTAGGAAAATTAAGAACTACATATCTGGAAAAGTTATTTTTACTTGCCAAAAACTATAATATAATAAACGGTGTTGCAATAGAGCGCGCTATTTGCTGTAAGGTTACTTCGCTCCTGCATTTGTAGTTATAACATTAAAGTGGCGTTTCCTCTTTTCTATTAGTAAGAAAAGTGAAAAAAAAATTAGAAAAACACTTATGAAGTTTTTGTTATATTATGCTGAGTGGGACGTATTATTTAAAACAAGCGTGCAAAGTACACCACGTTTTCTTTATCCACTTTTTCCAATGTCATTCGTCTTGATCTGATATTTCGACTTTTCAGAACCTTCCATTCTATTGATTAGTCAATATGTAATACTGGTAACCAAACGTATCGTAGTATAAAAATCAATCTCTCCACTGTGAACAACTTTCGACTTAGCCTTTTAACAATTCGATTTTTAAGCAGGATATATTTGTTTAAAGGAAAATTTATGTTTGAATCGTTTCCAACGAATTTGTTGGTACTGGAGCATTTCTCGAGTCATTAACGATAGTATGCATGGCGCAGTCTCAAAAGATCCTACGGATTCGATTTCATTCTTATACAAGATAAGATAAGAAAAACTTTGGTGTTGACCCATGAGTATTACGATGATACGTCTATCCGTTTGTGATGCGGCGGCCGCGAACCTAATTCCGACCAACGTGTCTTTGCGGCACGTCCACCACTGCGCCGCATGTCTCCAATTCCTTTTGTACACGAGGAAAATAGTCGCTACACATTAGTTAATTGAACTTGTATCTAAGCACAAGTAACTAACAAGAACGAAATTGGGAATCTAACGTATAATACTTAGAAGAAGGCTTGTGACTATTTTGCACTAACGATACGATTGTGATATGGACAAAAATAAGCAGATATGAAATGCGTGGAAGTAATAATTAAATAAATTGATTACGTTAGTGTTTATATAGTTATATAGTGGTCAAGCCACCTATATTTTATGATGACGTGATTTTGGATTGGTGTTTTTCTAAGATGCAGATGTCATTTACAGGAAGGTAATGGTAGGTCATCCACCTAGCACTAGGTGATTAGGAAAAATATAAGATAGCAATTGAAAGCACTTCATATGAGAATGAAAGTGCCGAACGATAGAAAATATTAGTCATTCGCTTTTTCAAGTACTAGCTGTAGAGAATACTCTCTCGAGTAATACCTACTTTATCATTCGAATTATACGAAAAATAGACATATATCACAATGATATTGATTGCTTTCTCTGAATAGTCATCGTGTCAAACGTTAGCGAGTAGAAGTGCAAATGTACTGGTTCATGAAAGGTCATAATTATTTCGACATTTCGATTTACTTCTGGAATTGAACTCAGCTGAGGGGCTTGAACATACAAAACATAACACAGAGATATTGTTCCAACATACCGAACTCGCCGTCACCTCCCTATATAAGCAGTTACAGTAAACATCTCCTCCGTACTCTTCACGCATCACCTCTAGCCAATTTTTGACCTTTGCCATTAAACTGGTTGTCGTTATCTCATTATGTAACAAGTCCCATACAATTTCCAAAATACATATATAGGTATATTAATTCATTACAAATTCTTTTTGATCATTCTTATCATATCATTCTTACCTTTTTATCTGATTAATAATTGTTGTCTGGTTGCATAATTACATTCTCATGAATCCTATTATGTATATTCTTGATTTATCGTTGTTATAAACGTGATGTAATATTTTTGTGTATTGTTTAAATAAATGTTTAATTACCCAAGTTTGAAGTTTGATTACACAAGTTTGAAGAGGACAATGCAAAAGACCCGCTTGGCAAACTGCTCACGGCCAGCGTAAGATATTCAGTGGTATTACCAATATCCGTCAGCCAGTCAACACATGGTGCTTCGGCCCCTATACCGACTGTCACTATATTGAGTCCGTTTTCTTAAGTCGGTGGATCATCTGAGGATCATCTACAAGGTAAACACAGGCAAGTCATTTTAGAAACTATACATACAAGTATTTACCTTCAATCATTACGATAAAAACGAGATTCATCCCCCAAACAAAAATCTGAGTGACCGATGTCGAGCTTTTCCATATTTTTGTCGATGCATAGAATGTAAATTAAGTCAAAAGAAATCATATGAAAGTACGATAACAGGTATTACTTTATTAGCGAATATTAAACAAACACAAACTATCTGGTTCCATCATACATAGACTCAAACAAGGGAGTCATATATTTTTGTTACGACTTGGCAATCGCTCTAAGCTATTCTATTTTTGATCTAGTACTAGGTTAAGGATTTTTTTCAAATAAATCCACAACTGAGAAGGATGGACATTTGAAATCATTTCATGGTAGAGCTATTGAATGAATTCTTCAATACCACACATGTCTTTCTATAGGGAATTTATCTATTGGATATTGTCATCCAACTTACGTATGGTTTGAGTGTTTCTATAAATACTCGTCAAAATTTCATTAGCTATTCAGTAAGAAGACTCTTGTATATTTATTATTTACTATTCTAATGATGCATTGAAATATTATGAGGATTTCCGATGTTTGTTTTTTTCAAATGTTTTGCTGCCACTAGAAAGCACTTCGGCTAAAATAGCTTCACGTCACTCTGTATAAATGGAACAATTTAAATGTAGTCCATTTTATGTTCATCAGTTTTGAAGGTCAAATTGAACAACTGGGTTTTTAACGAGACAAACGCTGGAAGGCTGACCAGCATTTCACGCAATTGAACTGCTACATGTCTATTTATGGTTCAGAAGGTGTAAGAATTTCTCGAACATTCTAAGAATCCATTATGTTCTTTTGATGTATAGTAAAACAACTTGCCAAATACAAATTCAATTCTGTGTAGAATTGTACTGTCATACTCAGTAAAGTCTTTTTCTTCCATTGTTCAGAGGATCTCGTACTCGCGAATTCTTCGGCTATCCTAAAAGGTCTTGCCACTTGTTAATTAGATTTCTCGATGGTAATCTTATTAGGTATCAAAATTATTTCCAGTTGACTGTACACCAAATAAAGCCAAGCATTTGAACAAAACAATACAATAAATTATTTTGCCATTTGGTTAACAAAAGAGTTGCAACAAGCTAAGCAAGTCAACAACATACGAACTAAGAATATGTTCAAATACAATTCCATAAAAATTTAACAATGTTAATAACAACTGGTAAACGAAAACTAGTACTGTGCAAAATTCAAAGTAATAAAAATGAGACCTATATCAATCTTATTAAGCTTCCACATTCATGTTCACACTTCATGTTGATATAGTGTTTTATTAAAGGTATGTTACAAGACAAACACAAGCTAACGTTTCGGCAGAATCGTTTTCTTCAGAGCCTAATGAAGTTCTATGTCAAATGTGCGACCCATTCATTCAAACGCTATTGTAATCCTATAATTCTTCACCCAATATTTAAACACCCAATTGAGCAAACACATTATTCCAAATACTCACCTCCTCGAAAGAAAACGGATTTTCTTCTTTTTTTTCAGAGGAGGCCACCGCTTATGTCAATATAAAGACTATGGTCTGAATGTTGAAATCAAAGCATTAACCTTATATATGGATCCTAGGACACGTGCCACTATGAGGCCACGTGTCTTTCCTGTTTAAAATTTATTATCTGGCATTCATAGATAGCGCGCCTAAAAACCTTCGTGCAGGTGTTTTCTTTCTTCTATGTATGATTTTTAATTTCGGAATTGTCCTCGTTATGCTTTGCTCGTTTATTCTAACTCATTGAGTACTGGCCCTTTCACCGATATATTACTTGCAGAAAACTGCATGAAATGGTAACTTTATGTAGAGAATTTATTTTGGAAGCATTACGATGGTTTTTGATTGAAGGGATCGCATGATTAACACAGATTTCTCAAGCTCTGAGGAAGACTATTCTGTCAAAACGTCGGATTGTGTTTGTATTCTATTGTGCCTTCAAAAAAACACTGTTAGACCTATCTACTCTGACATTTCGGCGAGCCCACAATCTTCTTGTGTGACCCTTCATAACATTTTTCTATCCCATATCCCCTTCATGGTAATAAGTCATTAATTGTCATCCCATTGTGTGCAGATAGTCTTGCTAAATACCGCTAGCATCATCGTGTTGGTGCCCATGTATTTCTATGACGAAGCTCGCCGAAGGTCTGGTAAGATAATAAGATAATTGTTGGCGTTGGTCAATCCCTTGTGGTGGGATGCGCCCCCGCATTGATGTTCAACGTGATATCGTGGAGGTGGTTGAATGCGTGCCTGGTCTATACAATGATTTGAATTGACCACTCTTCACCAAGTCAGTGCCAGTTATCTTACCCAGACTCCTCTGGTACCAATTTACCGACCCCGGAGGGATGGCAGGCTTGGTAGGCCTGGGGGGCGGCCGCGAACTGATTCGGGCCGGCGTGTCACTGCGGCACCTCCACCACTGAGCCACTACGCCCCAAAGGTCTGGTACTTACTTATTTTCCGC
>KN716398.1:94762-109632 GCA_000816705.1 Dictyocaulus viviparus
ATAGAGGTATTACGAGAGTATAAGAAACCATTCTGTTTCACCTTCATTAATCTTAAAAGAGTTTTCGATTCTGTTCAAGATTCTTCATGAGCTATATAAAAATTTCACTACCAAAATTACTCCGTTTTGTAAAGACATCATCATTAACGCAAAAAGAGGGGTTCGACAGGCGACACTGTTTCGCCAAAGTTGTTCTCTTGAGACTCTTGAGAATATCATGCGAAAACTGGAATGGGACGATGTGAGAGTGAAAATTGTCAGCAACTTCACCATCTTTGCTTCGCCGATGACATCGTTCTTATTACACCAAGCATAGAGCAAGCTAAACAATGTTAGCCGATTTCGAGAGTGTTTGTGGAGAAATTGGTCTTAAGCCGAACCGCCAAGAAGCGATGTTCATGAAGAATGGATACTTTATTGATGCCCTATTTACGTTCCTCTCCGAGTGCTCAAGCTATGTGTACCTGGGTCGTGAGATCAATATGATGAACTACTCAGCACCAGAGCTTAGCAGAAGGAAACGTGAGGCTTGGGGAATATACAAGAGCATTGAGGACGTAGTGAAGAGGACAAAGAAGACAATACTCCTAGTCCACCTTTTTAATACGACGGTTCTTCGTGCCATAACGTACGCTTCAGAAACACGGACATTACAAAAGCAGGATGAAAATTCATTGAGCGCAAAACAGCGCTCTATCAAAAGGGTGATACTTGGAGTTTTCCACATCACACAAGGAAAAGAGGAAATACGAAGTTCTGATCTACGCCAACGATCAAAAATCAGAGACGCAGCCGTGCACGCTGAGCTTACGAAGATTAGGTGGGCCGGACACGTGATGCGCATGGATGATGACCGGTGGACACGAGCTGTAAGTGATTGGATCCCACTGGACATCAAACGCACTGCGGGAAGAACACCAACCCAATGGTCTGACCTCTTCACCAAAGCCCTAGAAAGGGATAATGAAGCTCAACGAATCCCTAGAGCGGAAAGAACTCATTGGACTACCCTCGAGCGCGGTGGGGAAAAATGGAAGCTTTACTGGTACCCAATCGGCTTAGTCGATGATTATCGGGAATCCAGGTAATAAAATTTTTTGATGGTGAGCAGATTTGTATTTTGTTTTACTCAAAAAAAAGAAACGAGAAAAAACATACAAAGAAGCTCTGAAAGAGGTCACCGATAATTTGACATGATTCGAAAGTCAGTGCTTACACTTTTAACACTATATAGAGAAAATTCTCAGTGAACACTGTATCTTCTTAACCTTCCTATAAATTTAATAACTAATAATTTTATTGTTAGTACACCTCAAGGAGTTGTTTCCTCAACCTCAGATATTTAATATATACGCTTTTAAAGGAGTGTTATAAAGGAGTAACCATAGCGCGTTACTTCTTTAATTGCTTAGTAATTAATTTTTTCAGGCAGCATCACAAAGTGCAACTAACAAAAACAAAAAGATCAAATGTCCAAATTCATAAGAGTTCATTAACATTTGGAGATTTTTATTGTCTTCTGGCATCGACATCAAAAACAAACTGAGCGAGGGACTGAAAACGACATTACTTCAAAATCTCGAGTTCTCCGGTACCTACTTATATAAGCAGTGACAGTAAGTACCTCGTTCATTCTCTCCACTCATAACCTCTATCACAACCTCGTTTGACGTTCGCTATTAAATTAGGTGCTGTTTCCTCATTATATAAGAAGTCTCATGAATATATAAGAAGTTCATGATGATCCTAATATATTAATTCATCACGCATTTATATTGTTGATCTTCATATATCATTCTTCTTACTGTTGGCATCTGATTAACAAACATTATCGGATTGTATAAAGACAGTATTATGAGTTTTCTACAATAACTCAATTATATAAATCCTTGATTTATCGGTGTTGCAATCTTAATCCATTACTTTTAACTATTTTGTAAATAAAAATTTGATTGCCCAAGTGGCGATCGGCTTTCAATTAGGTAACATCTATTTCATTGGTTCTCGTTCTTCTGACAAGGAAACACATATTCGGTTCTGCACTGATCTGGAACATCGTTGCCATCATAGGACAAATATATGGTTCAATTACCCAAGTTTGAGGTTAATCATATTCGAGGACTACAGTGTCCACCCCATTCTTGGAGAAGGCTCTGATATACTTTACAGTTCTCTTAAAGTCTTGCTAAGTCATCCCTGGCTTGAGTCCATACGTCAGCCACGTCAATGGTTTTAAAAACTCATAGAGCGCTTAAGAGGTGTCGTTAAAATATGGGTGGCGAACACATCTCCAAGCTGAGCTTCGCAAAACTGACCTATAAAATTATTTTATCTGCTAGACTCACAGGAATACACTTCAAAAGCTGAACATTGATGGGCTGGGCATATAATGATGAAAAAAGGAGAACAGATGGTCAAAAAGAGCTGCTGTAGAATGGTGCTCACGTAATTCAAGACGTCCTCCTGCGCGACTATCTGCAAGATGGTCGGACCTATTCGAGCCCAACTTTACGAAGTTGTACTCACGCTCAACCACAATTTCATTATCACGCAATGTGCTGCGCTATGGTCACCATCCACATAGAAGACCACTACTACAAACGACAGTCGCGTTAAAACAAACGAATGAGAGATTGCTGGGACTCCCACTAGGCGTGAAGACACGTAGTCAATTAACTAAGTAAGCAAGTATGTTGATGCGTGATTGTTATTGAAGATTTGGTTAACATTAAGAGGTATCAGAAACCCACCAATATCAGCCACGAGACCCCAACCAACGCTTAGGAATGCAACACGGTTCTCTCTGTCACTTTGCACATGAATTAAATTTACAGGTTGAGCACGTGATCGAGGAGAACAGCAAATTTCGATTGCGCGATCGGTAAAATTTGGATTTGTTAGCGGTTCGCTGAAATGGTGACACCAGTGAAATGGTGATACCCTGAGCATCAAAAATGAAAATTTCAAAAACTTCCATAGATGAACCTACAATAGTTTTAACAGTAGTAGTTCACTGTGCATAAAATGAATTCAAGAATAATTTCATTGTTCAATAAGATTCAATTTCTTATTACTTTATGTTCACATTGATGACTTTCCTTCATTAGAAGCCACAGTAATTGAAAAATTCTTTGACAAGTCTACTTTTATCTATCTATGTATCTATCTGTGTTCTCGTTACTAAACATTTCCAATTCACGCATTGCTAATAACAATTCATTCGTAAGGCATAAAACGTAAGAACCGTAGCTTTTAATTTACCTCATTGAATTTCCCTCATAAATCAACCCTAGTAGAAGGAGAGATGAAATTTCGTTCTGTCGGAGGTGTTAAAACGCGAAACGATATAGGAACTCTCATAACTGTACGTGTTATTCAAGCATTACTTGAAAACATGCTCGCAAAATTTTTGCTTTATCAGAATTTTGCTTGCCCTCAGAACTTTGAGCAAATTTGTTCAGTGTTCGCTTACAAATTATGAGAATTTGCTGCGAGTTATGTAGATGACACCAATGTGTTTAAGCGTTTTATAATTTCAAATTCACAGAAATGGCTCATCCTCATATCGTGCGCAAGTAACCTAATCGGAATATGATCGTTAGAATACGTCCATTGCACGATGCACCCGACAGATCAATTTGTTGCAACGTTCCTCACAGTGAGGCTTCCTAGGTAAACGAAATGTTTCAAAAGATGTGGTTCATTTATGCTAAGGTCCACAATTTTTTAAAAATGGTTTTGTCACGTGCAACAGAATTAAAAGAGGGAGAAACCTAGATGTTTGTCTTAAATTGACATCAGCATAAAATTTGTATTATTCAAATACATCATAACTAGAACAAGCAATGATCGGATATGCTTCTTGTTATGACCGTAATCAATATGTCTTTCACACAGGAAAACGAAATCATTGAAGTCTTTCAAAAGTTCGAAAAGTGGCTGCGGATAAATTCAGTTATGAACGAACGTACTTTAGGCTGAAGAACAGCGAGGAAAGTAAGCCGTTGCCGGATCCACTCGGTACGACACCAAATGGTAGAGCTGGTATGATACTTTTACGGTCCTTGCGTTCACTTAGCCCGTTCAAAACCTTCAATTGAGTTTTAACAATGACATAATACTAACCAAATTGTTCGATACAATAGAATTGCATTCCAAATCAAGGTTGTATTACAAAAAAGTATATTTAGAGATTGTAAGGAAGGATTCGCTAAGAAATGACTCGCTGGGTACCAGAACTCTATGAGAATCAGGTTCAAACTGCATGTGAACCGATTCAGGTTTCCACCTTCCTAAAAATCAATTCAGCTGAGTGCGATATAAACTATGATTTGAATAACCTATACTATTCGATAGAAAACATAAAGCGCTGTAAGGATTGTATAAAGTGGACTGGTTTTCGTATATGAAATCTTCATCAACTCTTGACTTCTTGCCTTAGCACAGCGGTGAAAAGAAGCAGAGGGTAGTTTGAGCCGATGAACTCAAATGAATGTAGAAATATTTAGTCTCGAAAAGGATAAGTTAACAGTAAGTGTTTGAACACATTTAACTGTACGATACTGTTGGAAAAATCATACTGGTTTTGATATCTATAGTTTACTAAACGTTTACAATTCGAGATTCTTCTTTCAAGCGTAAAGCTCGAAAACCTCGTTATTAATTATATAATTAAGGCATGTTATGTAAAAATACAATAACTGGAATGTGAAATCACTAAAATAGATGGTATAACTTCATAAAATATCGCCCACTAAGCCATCAATCAATCAATGTTGAATGGTTTCGTTTGTATATTGATGAGTTTCTAACCACAAAATATCCAGTGATGAAGACATTTTTTGGAAAACAACAACAGTTCTCGAATATGTATTTCTATGGGATTAAGTTTCACTGTGAACAACAGCAATATAAATCACCTGTATTACTATTAGGATTCCAGGTGATCATTGGGAAAGTTGAGCAAGCACCAGCTAACTTTCATCTCTTAGCGTTTCGCTTGATTGTAGTCCCATAAGTCCTTTTCGTTCTAGAAAATCGTTTAACATGATAATTCTTTCTAGGATCTTCGTGAACCAGTCTAAGCATTGGGGTTGTACACTTTCTTTAGCACGTTTGGTGACCAGTAAGATACAATCACTCAAGCTCGTAACTTTCAGTAATCATTCGTACGCATCACGTGTTCGGCTTCCATGGCTATGACAGCGTCTTTGATCATTGTTTGTTGACGTTGGTTATGACTTCGCCTAACTCTTTCACTTGTGTGATACAGCGTACACATAACATCCTCATTTCGATGGAGCGCTGGATTTCGTCCAATGACTGTTCTTTCTGCTCTCGTAACTTGCAACTTTCCCAATAATTTGTTAAGGCAAGAACAACTGTGGTTTAAAAAAGATGGACATGAAGCTTTGTATTACTTTGGTTTTGTTGTCTTCAGTGCATCTTTGATATTCTTATATGTTTCCAAAGTCGTTCATTTTATTCTTCGACACATTGTTCATCATATTGATTCCACTATCTAGGTACGCATAGCCTAAGCATTTTAAGATCTTGTGCGTACTTTCCATAGCTGGCGAATTAGGCATCAAAAACATATGGATACACCAAGACATTGTTTTCTTGCGACTTAACTTAAGGTCAAATTCTACGCATGCACTTCCGAAGTTGGCTACAATTTGTTTCGCACTCTCAATGTTTGTTGTAATGAACACGATATCATCGGCTAAGCGAAGATGATGAAGTTGCCGACTGTGAGTTTTCTTTCCGATATCCTGACAATCTAATTTTGTTGTGCATAGGAGTGGCTGTGAATAGGTTCGGCGGAATAGTGAAAGCATGTCGAGCCGCTACTTTAGCGTTGATGATAATAAACTCACAAAACGGTGGAATTTTACTAGTGAAATTCTTTCATAACTCAAGAAGAATCTGTAATGAGTTGGAAACGATTAATAGTTAACGCTTCCACTACTGCTTATATGTCTGTCTCGACGAAATCAAAAGATTTTTTAAGATTGATGAAGGTGAGGAAGTGTGGTTTTTTATACTCTCATAATAGTTCTTTGAATCGTGTTGGTGTCAATATGGTCCATTGTGCTAAGCACTTTTTGAAACCCAGCTTGCTCACGCAGTTGCTTTTCGTCTGATATTCTGCTAATACTGTTAAAAATGACTCATGTGAAATGCTTATAGACAACTGACAACAGGGAGATTGGGCAATAATTATCAATGCCGTGAACGCCTCCTTTTTTGAGCAGCGATACGGTACTGCTAGTTTTCCACTAACTTGAAAATTTGTATATAAGTGAACAGTCAGAGTATATAGGATTCACCCGTGAGAAACCGAAAGAAAACTTTCTTCCATTTTTGAACGTATAAATTAAGCTATGCAAAAACAGCTATATAACGAAATGGTATCGAAAGCTAAGCAACCGAAATACATTGGCTCACTATCACTCATCTCACCCAGCACATATAAGAAGTGCACTTATAAAAAACATGTTTCGCACTGCTGCTAGTGTGTACGGGAACCAGACAGAAGGCAGAATCCACAGCATTGGCTCGAAAAATAGCCACTTTTAATGGCTATGAATATATAGCTGATCGCAATAAGTTAAGAAGAGGAGATAAAGCACCGCAATACGAAAACTTGAATCAAAATAGGATCCCGTTTATACTGCCCTTTTTCTCGAATGGCATGACTTTAGCTATCAAACGCTGTCTAAAAAGGGCAGGTCCAGATGAATCGATTAGAATAAGTGAAATCCCACCGAGATTTCTTAAACGCCAATCAGTCGGCAATCGCTTATATGACCATTTCTGCGAAACCAAAAACTGAATCACATGCCCCAATGGTAGAGAATGTGATTGCATGAGCTCAGGCACCGTTTACCTGATCTATTGCAAAGCGTGCGGTGGAAAATATATTGGCGAAACGGGTAGGTCACTCTGTGTTTGCATAAAAGAGCACTTATTAGGAAAACTGACATCAAAGCTGAATACTCCGCCAGGTATGTGTAGGTCACAGACATATAACGCGGACGATTTTGAAGTAGAACTCTCCATCTTCGCATATGAACAGAAGATCTGGGTGCGAAAAATTATTTAGGCATTTTGGATAAATTCCATCACCCCAGTTATGAATCGAAGAAAAGAATGTCTGTTCATGGGACTCCCATAACTAATTTACTGCTTCATTACAAAGTAGAAGAATAAAATAAAGCGGTGAGTACATCATAAGTCTATCATCTTATGGTTTGGTAACTATGTCTGTTGAGTAATGAAGTTATTTGGCTGGTAGAACTTGGCCTTTTCAGGCTCTGAGTAGGGCGAAACCGCCGAAGTGTTAGACATTTCAATAAAGTGACTTGAAAACCAAGAAATAGCAAACTATTTATTGATTTATTGAATGCCGAGGTTAATCAACAGGCGATCTTGGAATTCAAAATTTTGCATTCTAACAGGTAATATAAGAACAGTCGAGCCAGTGTTTTATTGAGGACTGGCGGTATATTCAGCAAATAATCTAATCTAATTTTGGTTTGCACGGAAGCTAACCGATACCTAAGCGACGAAATTACATGTCAAATATCGGAAGGAGAATTTTCGGAATAACATAATCATCTTTCCTCTTTTTACATAGAGGTATACTTAGATGGCCATTTAAGAGGTTCAAGTGGGAGACGTAGATGATTTTCTCCATTGCCTTTCTGGAAAATGTAGGTTTTCAATCCTGGCCGCGGATAGCAGCCATGCTGGTTATGAAGTGTGTTCACTTCATATACCTTATGTCCTGGTTTTATGATTCGTGAAGCATCGGCAGCATGCTCTTGCAAAACCTAGCTAATTCGTCCATCACTTCTGATTTTTTTTCCATAGGAGTACAGTCTTATCGTTTTTCTTCAGCATTTTGCAAATTCGAACTCTAAGAAGGCATATCGCCACTGGAAAAGGGATTTAAAAGATGCTCAAGTCACGCGATAGGCATTTATATTCTTACTAGAAGAAGATAGTGTATCCTCCATACGTCGTTATTATTGTTTCGCACCTGATCTGGCCAGCGTCTTCCTGTGGGACGAATCGGTTTACAACCCTATTACAAAGAATCTTTCATTGAAAAAAAGAATTCGTTTGTGATGGAAACGTTATCAACAAAATCCATTTCATAAATGAATGATAGGTGAACCTATCGAAGACGTTTGTGAAAGGACTGCAAAAATGTGCTGAATACGCTCTTCTCCAACTAAGAAAATCGAAGCGTCTTTCCTCGACAACTAAGAAAATGCTCGGACCGGGTAAAAAACCAATGCTAAATCCTACGGTTTGAAACTAAGAGGAGGGTGATGCTAAATTCGACTTCGACTTGTCTTACACAACTGGTAATCGATGTGAGCTGTAGGAGATTGTTGCAAAAAGATTTAAAACGGCACGAAAGAAAGATTGTTGGAAACAGCTCACAAACGAACAATTCTGATAAAGTGTCGTCGGAATTACCGTAATTATCGTGTTTCTTTGTGAGCTTCGCTAAACGAAAACGCGATGCCGACTATTCCCCACTATGTTTTACGAGTTTTTCCACCAACATTTTTGGTTCCATGATTTCTTTGGTAAATCCACAAAGACTTTCTAGTGATAAACCACTTCGGATTTTTTCCTATTAGGTTTGGGTTGCAAAAAAGAAGGCAAATGACACAGCTCTTGGATCAAATAAGATGAATATTGACTTCCTCCAAGCTGATGGCCACAAGCTACATGCATGCTGAGTTGGCCACAAAACTCAGCATAATTAAAAAATAGCAAGATTATTTTTACAGGCTTGTCGAGATGCCACCTGTGGTTTATTTGGCCAACGACAAAAAAACATTCGACAGCGCCAAAAAGAAAGCTACACTATCAGCGCCCAAGGAGTAGAACTTTCGAAAATCCTTATCGAAATTGCCCAACATAAATGCAGAGAACCCAATTTGTCAGAAGCCTATGATGTGATAGAAACGAATTGATTGATATTGATGGTCCCCAAACAGAAGTGTATCTTATGTATACTTTAATATATCTATGAACATGGAGAACGATATGAGGCATGAATTATACGAAAGAAGTAGAGTTGCATGTGTGATGTCAAACCTTCTAAAAGAAGTCATTGATTAATAACCTGGCTTGAAAATAAGTGCTCATTCTTTGAACTTTGGCAGTTCTAGCGATTTGTTTGTCAGCTCTAACTTGAATCCATACCTAAACGATATTAAATGTTTTACAAACTACTCTTTCAGCGCTTAGAAATTGTTTTCGAATAACCAGAAAACAACACCAAGCCGAATTTCGCAGTAATGACTTCCAAAAATTACATTGTCTGCATGGATAGAAGCGCAGGTCAGAAGCAAGACATAGATGTCGTGGTCAAATAATGAGAAGAGCATAAGAAAGAATGACAAAACAATGAGGAATTAAATTCAGCAAACGTTCTCTTTCACGATTACCTACCTTAAAGATGAGCAGACCTGTTCAAAACAAGCGTTACGAAGCCACACACTCTCAACTAACAACAATTTCATAATTACAGAATGATCGCGTCCATGTCACAGTGCACGTGTTCGACTTCTACCATGGACAACAGTTGCGCAAGAAAGAAAAGAATGGAATATAACTAGGACCCGCGCTACACGCTAAGAAGGGCCATCCATGTACCTCTTAACCAAGAAAGTAAACTTAGCGAATGTCTTTAGTGTGTTACTTATCACAGCAGTCGTTTATGAGAGGATGGTTATTCGCAGTATCAAACAATCGAAGAATCCTGCTAACAAACAGCATATGAAGTCTTTCGCTAACCCAGTTTATATCATAGCATTTTTCCTGTTGAAAGATGAATAACGTAGTTATTCTCGCCATTTTATGGTTTAAAAAAATTGCGTTAAAACGTTTTTTACAGTACTACATCGTTTTTGGAGGAAAAAAAATAACAGCAATAAATGGACAAAAAAAAACTGGAAATTCACCTCTGACACAAGGCCATCGCCAGATATGATGATCAGTCCGTTGAATGAGCTGAGGTCGTCGCGAGAATTCACTATGGATTTCGCGTGATTTGAGCCATCTGAAATTCTTGCGCATAAACTCATTTTATACAGTTAGTTTATCAAAATCGTGGGCAGTACATTCAAAAGTACAAATGTAAAGCATATCGCTCTTCAATAATGCGAGATCTCAAGTGAACAAGACTGCTGTTAAAAACACCAGCGAATACTTTCGAACATTAAACATCATTTGAGAAATTCTTCTCTAATTGAACGAAAACTCTATTGGTGAAACATTAAGTGGTCGCTATTTTTGAAGCGTCGCTAGCGTAGTCGGTAGCACAACGGAGCGGGAGATTTGGGTTCGATCTTGTCTGGCGTCTAACGTTTTGTGGTTTACTTTATGACTTTGGTATATGGTAATTTTATTACTTAGCAGTTTTAGTGTTTTAGATCACGGAAAAACGGTCAATTTCAACTTTGCGAATTGGCTAGATAACTCGCTAAGAAGGAATATTTCTATAAGTCACTCACAATAAATTCCTCACAATTTCTCCGTTTGATACCGAGGGTACTCTATGAACTCATGGCGATATATATTACTACTTTAAAAAGAAAATCGTGCAAAATAACCATTCTTTCAACTAAGCATTCCCTTATCAATTAAACTTAAACACTTCAACTTAAAAATTTCTATAACCCTTTATTTTTTTTATAATTGTTAGATGAATAGTAAACTTTTTCCGCGCCTTAATGTTGCGTTTTCAATGACTACTCTGTTTGCAAGTCTTATTGATGAAAATGTGATGAAAATCTTAGTTGGACTATTCGAGAGACGGAGTCAAACTATTCACTGATTTCGTCCGATGCGCCACCTCTGAATACTGCGCTACATATAAGTTTCGGGCGGCTTTTCTTCAACTTAAATGATAGCTAAAACCTTATTGCATTATATGTGGTAACGTACTTGTAATGATGAGTTCGAAGTCAATATGGTTTTCTTTGAGTTTGGGTTCAACACGACCATGGAATATTTTGGTCGCATTCCCTGCTCCTGATTTCGGATTAACAAACACTAACACACTACCAACAGTTGTTTCGATATCTGAAAATCTCAAATGCATATTCTTATGAGGATTCACCTGTTACTGCTATTGATTACAAGTGTAGATGTAAAAAACAAGTCAATATAGATATTGGCGTTGATCGTAATCGTCTGAATGTTGTATGCAGTTTTGGTTTAGGAAGCAACCTGAGGTGAACAACCACCAGAAATCATTACTGGTTATCTTAGCTGATTTTTCTAATATTGATTTACCGAATCCAGGTGACAACTCAATAGAACTTAGGGAGGACACAAATCTGCCTAGATATTAATTTGAGCGGTCGCTTCACTGTTGCACCTTCTACTGAACATCCTCTCTCGTCAAAATTAAGAAGGAAAACATATACTTTAAGTAGTTGGAAACACAATTTTAAAATTTTCCAACGATCGCTATTGAAAATAATATTGTTATAGATATTTCATAGAATAGAAGCGATGTCTCTTCAAGCAAACGAATACATTACAATTCATATTGAGGGAGTAACAAGTTCACGGGAGCCTTAGAAACCCATTTTTCCAAGCCGAAATGCATCAACTTCAACGCGTAGTCTTCTGACTTCTACTGATGGTGACGTCTACTAGCAAAACTGTGAAAAGATGTAGATTCTGCCACGATAAAGTAAATGTTAGTGAACGTCAAATATGTGATGAAGACTAATATTATTTGCCATCACAATAAGTGTAGCTTTGGAATTCGTTGAAAATCATAAAAATCTGTGATTTAGCCATTCTTAAGGATAGCTCTGTGCCGACCTTGAAGTACTGGGAAGTACGTTGAAATGTTAATCACTGTAAGACGAATGTTATTTCGAGGATATTCTAACTGTTACATATAGATACAAAACATTTAACATTATCGATTGTATTGGTTTGAATGTTCAAAAAAGAAGTCCAGTTTTTGTCGCGTTATCAACTACTGATAAGCTTTATGACCAGCACTGTTTTTTATGGACGGTTATGTAAAACATCACAAAGCGTTAAGACCTGCATTTTGTTGATCTGATTTCCATCAAACATAAAAAATTTTGGAAGTAAAAGCTTATGAAATGAGCTTCATAAAACATATCTGTCCGACACGTTTTTGAAATTAAATGATGTACAAAAACAGTCGGGGATTGAGGGTCCTACCAAATGTTCCAACCGAGACTTTTTCCATATTAACAAACTCTTCTGGTTCTTTGCGAAAGAATTCAATCAAAGAAGCGAGTTTGTTATTTCTGTAAAATAATTGATCTTCACTTATCTTTTCTGCTTGTAGTATGTTCAGTGAAAGGAAAAGTAAATGAACAAATATTACTGACGCTGTCCAAAAAATGAAAATATTCCAGCTGTAAATGAGAATTTTTTTTGAAAAGAGTCAAACGCAAAGTCAGAGAATGGGTAAGAAGTCAAAATATGAGAGAGACATTAGAAAAAATATAGTAACGATGCTGGACGATCGTGGTTAACTCATGGAAATTGCCAAGTGAGGAGGATTCAAAGCAGCGGATACTAGTACCGAAAAATATCGGAGAACAATCAAAATTTTCTGACCTAATTTAATACTCACTTCTCTGGCAACATTGTGCTGTGATTGAGGTGTTGTCGTAGATTCTTACAGATCGAGAACAACAGGCACCCATCGTGACAAGATGTAAGCTCCGATTTGAAGGCAAGATGTCGTCGTCGTCTTTCGAATCTTCCTTCAATTCTTCGCACCTACAGATTACAGCATCTATTTGCTCTTTTTTTTTCGTCAAATCTTATCAATATTAATGGCTGCCACTTTCCGCACAAGAAATTAAACTGATAAGAAGGGTTGTCACCTAAATTTTGAAGAAAAGGTATCCAGCAAACGCTAGATCTCATAAAATCCGAACGACGTCTCCTTAGATCAGCTAAAAAGGTAGCATATTCAAATTCGATATCCTATTCATATTTTTTATCTTCTCATAAAAACAAGCCACTTTGTATTCATTTTAAAGGTAGCGATTTATGACTTGCAAAGAATATGTTTAGCATACATATATATAAAGTATAATAATTTATATATAATATATTTATTTATAGAATTAATAAATATACCCACATTTGTAACTTGGCTCCACAAAACGTTTGTTAAGTTATAAGCTATAAGATACAGTTGCTTTAGGAGTGTGGTGAGGTGGTGGAACTGCCACAAAGATCACGCAGGCTTGAATGAGGTTAGCGGTGGTGCTCCTCGGCCTATGAAGAGAATTCGCATCATAAAGATCTCGCCAGGATAAATATTCGCTTATGTGGTCAAGCGTAATGAACTCTGATTACTGTATAGATCGAGTAATAAATCCACTAATATTTAAAGTGAAGTCAATAGAGAACGAATCGCTTATACCTAATACCTATACGAGGACATTCATTGTCACCATCAGAATTTCTAGCCTCATTATGACTAGAGTCTGGCATACATAACTTATCATTTGATAATGAGTGAGGGAGTCAAATATCTTGATGCTACATAATGAAACCGACCGAAGCAATTAATATATTAGAAACAAAGTGAACAAGCTACTCTAAAAAATTTGCTTAGGCATCTTAATTCCTACTCAGGTAAATTGGGCAATTTGCATCTTAATTCGTACTCTCTATCTGTTATCTATGAAGGAATTTAAAAAAGTCGTTCTTCAGCGAAAATGATCATTCTAATTTTAGCAAACTTTTTCGCGTAGTTTCTTTATTTGATAATCGCCCGCACTTTTTAAAACATGTTCGTGCAATCGAACGACGATAAAATCATTCAAGGTGAGGTGATTGTCAATGTGGCAGCGTCAATTGCCTTAATGATATACAATGCGAGGAAAAAGTGAGTAAATTGTCCTCTTCTTTCAATGTTTTCGTTCATTCTAGCTGTAGAGCGTCCTTTCTTCATACTGTAGACTTCAAATGGATACGTCTAACACCGTGCCATCAACCAGTGTCACGTCCATGACGGATCCTCTTCGCAATGTGTCTGCTTCTAACGATGTGACACAAAATCGTATGCACTGGTCAAAAAGTTGGTCTTTCTCGTCGCTAGTTTTCCACACAGCAGATTTGTAACATCTCACTGCCTCAGTGTTTTTGTTTTGAAACCTGTTAAACACAAAAAAAAATACTCTGCTCAAAATAGTGTTTTTTTTATTTTAATGTTAATGTGTGTTGTTGATTTTCGCTGGTGGTTTGGAAATCACATTAAAAATTTTCGTGTTTGAATACAGGAATTCCGCCTTGAAATGCCAAATGCTCAACTGACCTAACATGAGGCAAAACTATCCTCATTTTGAAAATGTGTTGTATTTATCATTCATGTCATAGTTGATGAAAGTGGTGACATCTTAAAATGAATTAAAACAAGAAGAAAAAAATGATAAAAGAAGGTAGAGCTTAAGTTAAAAACATACAAAAATACAGAAGTTATCTGGGAACAAAATTTTGTTACTCTTTTCAAAATCCATAGATCTGGATTGTCTGAAGTGATCCTTAGCCAATTTGTAGCATTCTGTGTTTCATTCCAAATTCCCCGAAACATTCAGAAAGCATATTCAAAAATACTACATGAAGACTGATTCGCAATTTGAATAATGGAAGCTTAAAAATGTGCCACTGATGAGAGTGAAGAGCACTATAAGTTGCGATGTTGCAGGTTTAAACCGCAGACGGAGAACTAAATTTTCACCATCACAATTGCAAGTGCTGGAGGAGGTGTTTTCTCAACAGCAATACCTCGTTGGTAACGAACGTTCACGCCTTGCAGCATT
>KN716398.1:125788-147841 GCA_000816705.1 Dictyocaulus viviparus
TCGTAGTATGAGCTTAACTGGATGAAATGCCACCGGATCCTACCTGCTAACGGGCGACTGCTTATAAGATACCCACTTAGTGAAGCAATGAGTGTTCTTAGATCGAGAACCTTAGTGGTGTAATGGACAAGCACATCAGAATGGATATCTCTGTAGGTGAGGGTTCGAGTACCGCCTGAAGTTCCAGGTTTTGCAACTTACTCAGCTCAATTGCGGATATCATTCAAATAGTTGACCTCATTCTACTCATTTGCTATAAAAATTTGAGTTTCATCGTTTTGATAGAAAATAATTCATGGTGAGAACGTGGAATTCTTCAGAGATTGAAAATGGCATACGAGCTATTAAAATCAACCAATAATTACGAAGCAGTAATTTTTTCTTCATGAGGCTATATTAAAGGAAAAAACAAAAGCAGTCTACTATAAAAAGATTACAATTATCGTTTAGCGATAAATTCTCATAGAGACATTTTAGCCTCTACCAAAGATGTTTAATGCCTGAAAATCCCCTCGATCACATATCACACATCATCATGCATCTACACATATGTAGTTCCTTGTTACGAAACAAATTTTTAGTATCTTTATTGCAAAATGAAAGTTCTTCATCGATTTCCGATTATCTCTCTTCGTTATTTAGAAAACACTATACATGCACATCATGGATAAGTTCTGCTATATTAATTCTACAAGGAACCTGTACTTCTGGAAGAGATAGGACTGCCATCGTCTTCATAGAAATGCTATGAGAGTTTCAGACTCTCTTACGATAGAATGAGACGATGACTCTGAAAACACCACAAAAGGAAATTTTCTTCTCTGATGGAGAAAAAAGGCAGAATGGACGTTCATTTCAGTTGTGAATCACATGGCAAATTGTATTCGATAGCATCATTCGACCTAAAAGCAAGATTGTATAAATCAAAGTAACACAGGAATTGTCCTGAAAACCGCAAGTAAATTAAGCAATTTGAAAAAAGAACAAAGTAGAAAGCTGTCTGACTATTTAGAGTTTTTCTGTTAGTGTAATTTCTTAAGATGTCGCTTTCGTTGAAATAATATTGAATTGCCGCGACTCTCGTATTCAAAGTACTTTGGTTCAGACGTTCTCTCATGAAGTTCAGAACTAACTTCAGAAATATTTCTCTCATGAAGTTCAGAACTGTTAAGTGGTGCACTGGACGAATGAGTGTTCAATGTAAAAAAAAGTAGTATCATGTCTCCACAATAGAAACATTAGTGTTGCAATAGGTGTAAATGGATTTGTATTAAGATGTAGAGCAGTGACTCGCAATCTCGGAAGTCTTAGGCTCAATCTGCAATCACGATCTAAAGATCTGCGTCTACTTGTTTTAGAGTCGATCAGTGAAAGGCTTTAGCTAGACTGAGCCCAGAACTACATGAAAATATATTACAAATACTGCACAAAAACCTCTACCCTACTACATCGCACACTGTGCTCTACAATTTACAATATGAGGAAAGACTACCTGCTGGAAGCGATCAAATCCTGGGCCTAAAGGAATCGGGGACGAACAAAATGAGCACTCTCTCTGACGTCTCATCAAGACGAATTTTAGCTCAATGGTGCATTCTGCATTCTCTTATCCACGGACACCAACCGTTACACAATTTTTGGGGATGTTGTCCAAAAAAATTCCGTGTGATTAACCAGCAAGAGATTAAAAGCAGGAAATTTGCCAATGAAGAAAATCTTACTATTCACAAATGGAAGTTCAATTCATAATTTGTTGCATGTGTCTACAATTTCCATGCAGTCATTCCACACGATTGAAAAAACTCTTTGTCATTATTCAACAAACTGTGTAGCTTACAAAGGTGAAATGATCATGTTTTACGATACGTAGAAAGTGGTAGTCCGCCGCGAAAAAGTCCTTTTCCAAACTAGGTATTTGAGACTTTTACCGTCTCAAAAAATGAATTTAATTACTCAATATCACCGATAAACATGACAGTCTTTTGATGGAACTGCTTGTTCTGCCTGGATTTTGTGTCGGAAAAACTGTTCTTATCTTCCTACAAAAAAGTGTTTCATTCATAAGTTGTGGACGAACTCCTGCCATTGCGCCGTCTGAGTAAACACCGTCGACATCTATGCAAATGGGATGTTTCGCGCTTTCGTCAACGTTTTGGTAGCATTATAATATAACAAGTGGCATCACCTTCAATTTGTTTTCGATAGTGTTGTCTCTCACTTCATCCGTACTAGAGTTTCACACAGTTCTTTTTTTCAGCTTCAAAATTTACTATTGATAAGAAGCTGTGCTGATGCTGATGAATATGAATATGCTGATGACCTAAGCCAAGTGGGTTTATAAGGCAGGCTAGTAACAAGTTACCGGTAAAACGGATCAGTGTCAGTTACGCCATTAGCGGCTTTACTAATATAAGTGGAAGACTAATGTAAACGAGATAGCTAAGAGAATCAACTCTGTGTTTGGACCATGCATTACTACCGATCGGACTGTAACCTACTGGTTCAAGGACTTTAACGAAAGCGATACGAACAATGGAGGTCTCAGCAAAAATAAAGACGAAAGCTTGTTTTACTACTAAATAATGTAGTTTAAAAACATAGCGTTCAACTTCAAAATATTGCGCCACATAATATACTTCAAATCAATAGAAAATCGAAAACAGACAGAAAACGAGAAGGTCTGAGCATCAAAAAATTAATCAATCAATTAAATCTGAAATCAGCTCACCATGCACAGACATTCTGATCTGGCACGTCTTATTATAAACGTTCCATTGCCGACTGGAGTGGCAGCTGTGGTGAGTTTTGGCAGAGCCCGCCGACAGTCACGCAGCGCACACTGAACTAATCTCTGTCATTATGGCCAGTTTCAGAAGTCTTCTTTCCTTCAAGCACACTTTATGTGAATACATCTACCCGCTATATAAGTGACCTGTATGAAGTGCTTACGAAGAAGATTCTTCGAAAAAATAACGGCTTTAATTTTCACTGTTTTAAGTGAACTTTTATATAAGAGTGTTCAGTAAGATAACAGAAGTGGCGCATAAATTTCAAAGGTTATCAAAAAATAAAAATATATTGTCATGAATAAAAAATATCTGTACGCAGAAAGAACAAATTTCTGAATGTTAAAGTGCAAGTAGTGCAGTGGTGGTGGTATCACTGTGGTACGTAGACTTGAATTAAATTAATTTGTGGGCACTTACAAACCTACCGTGCATGCCCTCTTTGTCGGCAGAAAAATCCGAGAAGGTAACCAGTACCAGCTTAAAGTATATCGCTCCTATCAAGAAATTGTGTTGACCAGGCTCACATCTCATCGCCTTAACGATATCACCTTGGCACGAATGCGTCCACACATTCCGCAACAGAGATCGGTTAACGACAAAGCGTATCTTATTAACTTGTTATAAATATATTACCGGATATTAATAGTTCCGCAAGGAATTTCACCCCTGTAACGATCTTACTGTGAAGGAATTGAATACATATCGATCTGTACAATAACATATGGTGACCCTCCATAAATTCAGTGACTCTTGCAATCTTCTTTGATATGAGATGATAGCTGATGTACCTATACATTAATCCTGAAGGAATCGAATGCCTGATGAAGTGAAGCGTTCCAAGTATCGATTAAGACGTAATGTAACACGAATTCTGAAAACCGTGCCATGCGTCTCTTTTTATGCATATACATCACTTATTACATGGCAGTTTTAGTAATGCTACATCAAAAGCTGCTCATAAGACGACATGAATAAGATAGAAAAGCGACAAGCGTAATAGCTTTACAAACTTATTGCTATTATTTTAACTGAATGTAAAAGGTTTCGTGAAACCTCAGACCCATTTTCTCATCATTCAAAAAAATAAGGAGTGAATAGAACGTTGGAAGCAGTTCATTATTTCCTACAAGGAAAAGTTACATCGAGCATATTTGAAATAGTTTCTCAACTTTATTTTTCGATTTTCTTATTGATCACACTATTGTTAAGTAAAAAGCTTAGTGCACGTAGCCTGAACAGCCTCAGATAAAAAAAGCGCTACGATGACAAATGAAATAAATGGAAGCACAAACATTAATGATGAGTTCAACGACCGTAAGAGCAAAATCGGGCGCCAGTAGAGCTTCTTTTTCTCCCTATCGCTCGCAAGAAATTAGCCCATTGAACTGCTCACCGAAAATCACATGCGGACCACAATCTTTTTCGGAATATTCGTAAAGAGATCTGACCAGAAGGCTTCGTGCTGCGTGTTTGATGTCCGAGAAACGCAATCGCTTTAGTGTTTTGTTCACCAGTCATCATTTACACACACCAAGTGTTCGATCTAACTAATGTCACCTTATCATTGACGTAAAATAGAACATTGGTTTTACTTCCCTACCTAGTTGGTTAGGAGAACGTATTTCACCTTGTGAGCACCTAGATGAATACCGCCTAGTTGTCTCTTCTGCTCACTTGATGTGGTTCTGCTTCAAAGAGTAACTTATGATGAGCAATTTCTATTGATTAAGTACTCCTTATCGTTCTATATTTGTCTTTCTATCCAAGTCTTCTTCCGACACACGTTTCAATATTATATGTGGATATCAACATTTAAAAAAATTGTGCACAAATTACTTTCAACTAAGCACTTAGTAGTAGGTTGATTTAAAATTTCATAGTTCATCTTCATAGCGCTTCATTTCAATGTGAGCATTTCGCTTGAAAAATTGACCAGATTGCAGCGAAAACGTTCAAATTTCGATCTGCATTCTTCATCCAATTTTTTACAACATTTTAAAGGACTCTCTAGCTTTTCTTACAGTCTGTTCAATTATTGGGATTATTTGCATGAACAATCTGAACTACGACGCGCACGGTTCTACTATATATTCAATTCGGAATGGTTTGTTAAGCTTATTGATAACACATGCAATAGATAAAAAATAATCACATAAAGTAATTTGCAGGAAAAGACTCACCTGCAAGCCGGCGATTATTCTCGACCATGTGCTTGGTTCATCAACATCTGGCAGTAGCGAGACGAAAAGCATTATCAAATTGAAAATATCTTCATCAGCAACAAATTCTGAAGTTCTATTTTAACGTCATGCAATCGTATGAAGTTGACGTTGCTAAATACTGTAGAAAAAGGCACACATTCTGTATCGCAAGAAAAATGTTATTCTGATTCTTTAAAAAATTGAATTGTTATCTCAATTAAGATTTTTTAAATGTTTGAATCACTTCTAGAATGCGTCAATGCTTTTCGTTGTTGATTATTCACACGGTTCTTCAGCACAGTATACTAAGCAACTAACGTCATATACTACTGAAACATTTACATCATATTATATATCACACACCTTCTGCTTTAGTTACATCACTTGTAGCCGATGTTGAGAATATGGGAGAAATTGTATGAAGTCTGGACTGAATAACATCATCGTTATCTTGAAATTCAATATCGACGTCAGATTTTTCATCCAGCTCTACTGAAGTGTCACTGTCTTCGTCTTCGCCAGATTTTTGGTCCAATATTTTACGGTGTGAATCAACAAAGCTTTTTCGTGCTTTGTCTGGAGCTAAAGGTCCACCATGCGATAGTTCTTCTGCAGATTCAATGGCTACTTTTGACTTTTCATTATCTATCACGAACGACTCAGCATCTGATATGTCATTTATTATCTGCATGTCACCTCCATCCTCTAAGAAGTCTTTTTTTTCTGTTTCTACGTTACTTATCGCTTGCTTTACAGATTCTACTGTCGTGTATTCGTCATCAATATTTACCATAGCTGAACCCGTAGTAATAGAAGTTGTCATAAGTTGACTTGGCACAGTTGTTCGAACCACAACTGGCATAATGTCTGTTGGAACCAATTCAGTTTCCGTTAAAGTATTTTCTAATACAATCTTACGGTTTGAATTCCTCACACTGCTGTGGTTCAATACGTCCACTTCTTGCAGTGATACAAATTTATCGCCCACTGCATTATTACGAGAGTAAGCGATATCTCTTGAATCGGAAAGTATTATTGGATCTGCCTTAGCTCTTAAGATGGAGAATTTTCGTTCTTGAACATCTTTTGTCGCACTTTCTATGCTACTAACTGCAACGTTGTCTTTGTTGCTATGATCTAATACTGAATCTTTTTCCATATTCAATGATGACGGTGTTGTAATTTGGAAATTTCGGTGATCAAATGGGCGATCGTTAATATTGTATCCAGATGCGCCATGGAAATTAAAGATAGACTTTGACGACGTCATTACGATGTAGTGAAGCAGTACAAAAATTGGAGGTGTCATCATCTGAAAAATAATTCAATTAGTCGGAACTCAATGAATATTTGATCACTATCGAGCACAAATAATTGGACAAACAAGTCTACACGTTTATACGACAGAAATTCAAGCTACTATGAAACGTGCTGAATGCTTCAATAATCACCAAATCTAGTAATAAAAATATCAAATACATATATAAATAACAAACATATTACAAATATAGCATCAAGTAAATAAAGAGCTAATTCAAATAACGATATCACTCCGTTACTCAGATATGGTCGCGACATAATGCTGTTCCTCACTCCTTGCTAGTACGAAAGGCCACTATAACTGATTTGAATTTCACCTCCACGAGAAGTAGGTAAAGAAAACGCTGATACATTCCCTCAAATGTCCTCCAAGAGGTAATTTCCTACCTTTACAAGTGAAAATTCATCGAAATAGTGGGATATCAAATTTCTTTTTACACGAGGCGGCTTCCCTAATGCTTTATATTTCCACTGATAAGTAGGTACATTGTAAGAACAGCTTTAATATCGAGTTAAGAACA
Organism: Dictyocaulus viviparus; assembly: GCA_000816705.1. Lineage (NCBI taxonomy): Eukaryota > Metazoa > Nematoda > Chromadorea > Rhabditida > Metastrongylidae > Dictyocaulus > Dictyocaulus viviparus. Next base: position 132,620 of record KN716398.1, read on the forward strand.
GCGGAAATTTTTCTGAAATCCCTCTCGATTCTCACAAACATCATTATGAGGCTTAAAAATCGCAAGTGAATTTGATCGATCACAGGCGTGAAAAGATAATATGGTCGTAGTTATATTGATAATAGTGATAAAAACCTGACGTAATATTGTGATTTATAGAATATTTACAATCTATTGGAACTATATTTTAAATGTGAACAGAATAATATTAAACAAAGCATTTTGCATGATCCGTCAGTAATTTGTCAATGAAAAGATAACAGTAAATAATTGGATCGATGTACGGGGATTTCGTTAATCTGAGGCACATGTGAGGTGGGACAGGCGCGCTAAGATAGATCGCCTTACCCGCGATCGTGAAGAGCAACAGCGCATGATTCATTTAAAATGTGCACTTCGTGCTGCTGGCACTTTGATGACGATATGATGTGAATGTCTGGTTATCGTATTCTTGATAGCTGTTTAGCGTTCACATCCACAGAAGCTCATGATCAAGTCGTCCAAAATTAACATACATTAGTAAACAATTACCAAGGTAATAGAGATCTAATCAAGCTTGTAGAGACCAACGTAATAACATTAGTGATGGAAGAGTGGTCTGTAGGATTTTGCCTAAATTAGTGATATCCATTCATGGATGTCGAAAAGTGCTGAATAGGTCAATACAATAGAATTGCAGAATTGTTACAATAGAATTCCTTCATGTAGAATTGCCAATACAAAAAAACGTCCGATATTAATCACAGATGATGATGCATTTTGCAGTGAAAAAAATGCGAGGGGTCCGATGATACGAATTCTATGAGACTTTGAGCGTTTCACACAAACGAATTCATTCTCCACTGAAATGGTGTTGTGATCCATCCAAAGGCACATGTAAGATATCGGAAAGACACAAAACAATCAGAACGAGCCGGTTATGAATGTCATTCGTTGGTTCGTCCATTCATTCAGAGAAGATCAAGCTACACTGAGTCAAGCCAGTAATGTTTCTAAAATTTTTAATATTAAAAAAATATCCATATCTGTGTTTAATTAACGAATTGAAAGTTATAGATTATAATGACCGATACACTCATGATTCGATGCGAACGAACATAGATGGTGTCATGAAAAGAATGAGTTTCAGCCGGAAACTTGAAAATGGAACTGTTCAACAATGATGAATCTTCAGAACATGAGATGATTTTCCTCAATTATTCCAGAGGTTATGTCTTATTGTGGGCCATAACGTGTTTCCAAGCGATTCGTCAGCAATAACACAGTAACAAAGTGATTGAATGGACCTTTTTCTTGTCGACAACAAGCGTACAATTAAATTTGAATTTAGTTCTGTAATTTAGATTGTTTGAGAAAACGAGGTGATCTTTTCAGGATAACGTTAGAAGATCCTCCTAATTATAGCACTCCGTGCCGGTTTTTTTTTAAGTATTCTCCCTCCATCTTAGTTCTTTTGCTTTTTGCGTTTTTTTTTTCATATAGTCTTAGTGCAGTTGTTACGGGTCCATTAGATTGCGAAAAAATCTTTATTCACAAACAGAATTGATTACGTGGACAATGGATTGGATCACGATCAATACTGCTTCTTTTTTATTGCTCTCCGTCCGGAACGACTAAAAGCTTGCATGGTGTAGATCTTATAAAAAAGATAACGTTTAGTGCAAAACGTATCCAAGTGCTATGTACATCTGATTTCAATTATTATTCAAATGATTTTTCCGAAAATAAAAGTTCATAGAGTGAAAAAAAGTGACAAACTTTTGCCACGAAGCCTAAGAAACACTCTGAACAGAGCAGAAATACTTTGAAGCTCACACGAAACCGCTTGGATGCTCTAGCGACTGCGGCAAACGGCATATGCTTCACTATAAAACTGTATCGCAGCTTTTTCTAAGCATAGGATATCTTCTAAGGCTGGCACGTTGGTGGTGGACCGAAGTTGACTGTTAGCTTACTTCATTCCACCTAGAAGTACATCGTTAGAATATGCGTATTGAAAAAATTCGTGGAAAACCTTTAGTAAGAATTCTAATAGGATTTGCTTAATATTGTTTTTTCTTGTCTCGTCATTGTCTTTTTTTTCTTTCTTGTGTATAACTACATGTTATGAAATAACATACTGATCTTTTTTTGATTGAATCAAATTTGACTACCTATCAAAGTAATGGAACTTCGAAGTTCCATAAGATTTATGGGCGTAATGTTTTGGTGAAAGCGTCAGAAGGAACAAAAGGCGATAGCTTACTTAGTTGTTGACGAGTAGATAGAGCACGACCTCATGTTGCATATTCGAGGCGAAATCTAAGTGAATTTATTTGAGAAAATTTCGGAAAACAAAACAACGCATTCAATATTTATTTCATCGGCATGTTCAACTTGAAACGATACAGGAAGTTGGCAGATGAATCAGATCGGCTTATTACCATCTTCTGATGATCAGTGTCAATTTTTTAATGATATGACAAAAAATGCCCAGATTAATAATTGGAGTGCTTTTTGAAAAATCGTGGGAGTAAAAAACTAAAGTGAAATATATGGTCTTCCAAACGTTTTATAGCTTTAATTAAGATTTAGTTGTTCCTCCTTCCATTTTCACATAGAGACTCATATAAGATCACTAGGACTCATTAGCCCTTTTACGGATATCTTATTGCAAGATGAGACATTCCTTTTCTTAAATTTACTCACAAACTTTTGAGTTGGTAAATAAGATAGTTTCGGTGTTGATTAATCCTTGTTGCGGGGTGCGCTACGCATCCGTATTAACCATGCTATCGTGGAGGCGAACCTGGTCTACAAAAGGGCTTGAATTGACTACTGTTCACTAACTAAGTGCTATTTATCTTACACAGATTTGGTGAAGTTAATAATTCACCGACCCTGCAGGAATAGAGTGCATGGTAGCTCAAGGAGGCAGCCGCTAGCTGATTCGAGGCCGCCTTTCACCGTGACTCGTCAACCACTTTGCCACTACGCCTCCTAGTTGTTGGATACTTGAATGCAACAAGACGAATGGCTTACCAAAACAAATAGAGTAGAAAAATTCGAAGTGGGAGAGCCCAACGATTATGCGAACCGTCTGCTGGAGCTTGCGTCCCTCACGTGTCTATTTCATGAGAAATCATTATACGAGATGATAGAAGTTTGATCTATGCGGAGATGGGCCACATTTTTATTGTAATCTCCTCGTATTACATGAAAAACACTCAGTCAAAGATTAGAATCTTTTTTGCTAAAGAACTTGGAATCTCTACCTCAATCACATCTTAATCATACCTTAATCAAACCAACAAAAAAATTTGCATTGGTAGAAGTTAGAAAGATTCTTAGAAAAGCCCAAAAAAGATCTAGTCTGGCGAAACGTCGTCGGATTCGCAAAGTAATACCATTTTGCTAACGCTGTTCAATATCACATTGTATTGGATAATGAAGTAGTTCGAGACAAAAGACACATACGTATTGATGAAAAGTTTTCACGAAATCACGTACTCGTAGACGACGCGGTATTTTTACTTGAGATTTATTAGTGAGGTAATAATAGTGCTTAGTAAACTCAACCGAAGCAAGAAAAATGATCGCGTATGACTGACATGGTGAATTGTTTGGCGAAGAACCATTAATGGAATCCATAATGTATAGAATACTGCGTACGTTCACCTTGCACCGCCAATAAATAGCAAGATTGAACTAGAGCAGCAGAGGCTATATTCAAACGTTCGGTATAAGGTAACCAATCCTTCTAATTAGGCAGAGATTGTGCACTTATTTTGTGTATTAATAGTTTTCCTAATTTTTCCTGTGCCGCACATGAGCTTGAACTGATAAATCTGCCACTTCAAGAAAACTATGCACCATCCATAGAGCTTTTGAAAGATCCCATTTTACCTGCATTTACAGCGTGTAGCCTCAATAAATCAATATGATATTTAAGAAAAATCTTGTCTTCAGAAACCAAAGGAATACGTAACAATACGCAGACATATCGGTCATAGCATAAGAGTATCAAAAAACGGACGAAAATAACTAGAAGTGAATACGAAAAAAGTGGCGCAAAGACACACCATTTATGCAAGCAGATTGTCCGTAAGGACGTAAGGAACGTAGTGATGGAGATGCCACGCTAATATTCAGATCCGAGACAGGTTTACAGTCACTCCTAGACTTACCAAGCACACCATCGCTTTGGAATGATTAAATTGTTATCAGAGAAAACGGCATGGATTAGCAGCATTAACATGGTGATGAGTAATTAACTGAAGTCACTCTATGGACCAGGTTCGCATTCAACCGCTTTCATGTCATCATGTTGAACACCAATGCGTAAGCGTGTCCCGCAATCGGTGCTGATTACTTTCAACACTTACCTTATTTTGTTACCGAATTGTTCGTAGATATACGAATCACCAAATCAAAACCAATCAATAAACATGACAAAATAGCAATAATTAATGTAATGGAAATAAATATTATTTATGCATACTACGTCTTGCATTGATGAGCCTGATATAGAAATCACTATTACGTTGAGGCGGTTTTACTTTTTTGAAACCATCCCGAATTTTCGATTATAATCATTTTGGTCGAAGCCCTTATAAAACAAGCAGGCGAATCGGAAATGAATCGGTACATTATCTTCTACGATCTATGTTGATAAAATAATTAATCATCTTTATCATTTATTTGTTTATTTGAGCCAACTGTTTATGACTTGGGAAACTGTTTATGAGCAATTGTACAAAGTTGGAATAATATTAGACAGCCTCAGAAATATGAATTATGATATGCATACTCGAGAAATCTATACTAAAACAATAAATTGAAAATTCAGATCGATCAAAACCTAAGAACAATCTCCATTCCAAACAGGCTTGTTCTATAGTTTTCAATAGATTGTATGATGAGACATTTAAGTTAAATACATTTGTGCTAAAGCTCTCTTGAAAGCATTCACATCCCGCTGATCCAAAGCTGAAATGAGGGCGTCTGATGCGTTTTGCATCCGTATCATCGCCGATCGAAGCGTTGGCCAAATAGGTGAATTGTCCGAACTGCCCTTTTGTAGTTCCAATGCCGATACGAAGTGCTCAACCGCTTCTCTTCAATAATTAGTTACATCAAACAGCTTTTAGGAGTTTTTACTTCAACGAATAAATAATTCTTATTATATATTATTATATGCCTTATTATATACTTATTGTAGATCATTATTTAGGTGGCGCAAAAGTAGAGGTTTCACAATGACAAGCAGGCCCGAATCAGTTCGCGGCCGAGCCTAAGACCTACCAAACCCGCGATCCCTCCTGATTGGTAAATTGGAACCAGAGAAATCTAGCTAAGATAGCTAACACTGAAGCATCCTTCAACGAAAGATTGATCTACGCCAAAGCTTATCTCAAGTTATCTTATTATACTGAAGGACATATGGGGCGCAGTGACGCAGCTCTGGAGATGCCACTATAATACGCAGTCCAAATCAGGTTCGCGGCCATCCTCCAGACCTACCAAGCCCGCCGTCCGTTCGGAATTCGTAAATTGCTATCAGAGAAAACCGCATAGATTAGCAGCATTGATGTGGTGTAGAGTAATTAACTGAAGTCTCTTGATAGACCAAGCTCTCATTCAATCACATTCGGGATATCGCGTTCAACGTAGGGGCATCCTGCATCAAGAATTGATCAATGTCAATGCTTGTCTTATATTGCTAAACTACAGAGTTTGACGCGTGGGTTTTCATTACAAGGTGGAAAAATATATCAACACTTTGCGAATATTTTATTTGCACAATTTAAAAAGTTTAGAAGAGAATGTTGAAATTCACGACGACGGGATAAAATGCCCGTTTACTAATTTGAATCACTACTGTGTCATAAGAAAATGAAGCATATAGTAGTGATCTTGCAAAATAAATTTGACATAATTTCTATTTATCATTTACCTATAGCTTTTAAGATGAAGACAGCTGATGCCCAGATTATATCGTGCTCGAACGTACAATGGATATCGCCTGAGCGCTTCTCGATATGCCGCAATTGCTTCCGGAGTACGATCACCATTCGCCAAGGTAGCGCCAAGACGATTCCAAAGCCGAGCATCCTGGAGTATGGAAAATTAGTGGCGTTTCATATCAGTTAACTAGGCACAAGTTTTTAAATGAAGCTCAAATTTCAATGAGCAAATATTAACATGAGTGCCTTAGTATTCTGAATTGTTGAAGTTCAAAAGTTTCGACCAAGAAAGATAGCTTCAATAATAAAAAAGAACGACATATGATAAAAGATAGCTCGAGATAAAGTGAATAGTCTCCTAAAAGCCTATCTCACTTAATGAGTTGAAGTGTAAGTGTATGGACCATTAAACTTACGTCTGGCTGATTTGCAATGGCAAGTTTTATGCACTCAACAGCTCGCCCATAGTTCTTATTAAGGTTGTACAGTACTCCTAGTGCATTTTGTAAAGCTGCGTCAGCAGTGCCTGATTGCTGTCGAGCAACACTGAGAAATCGTTCCTCTACCTATAAAAGTGGTATAGGAATCGTTAAATTTGGATGCACCGAGATTGATAATATCAGATTAATTGATATGATCTTTTCGCAGAGCTTGTACATGAAATAAATGTTCTTCGTTCAGCTTTCATAGTGGCGTAGTTTCAATCATGCTTTGAGTGTCATTATATAATTTCTAGCAATACATCTCTTCTAACATCATATTTTACACATTCCAACTACTTAAAAACTTTTCCCGGATATTCGAGAAAGAATAGCTCTGTTATACGTGGTGGATTTGCGGTGGCAGCTTTCATATCTCCGTTTTTGTTTTACAACTTTAGGATTCTAATTATTTGGTTGCATGCATGCTCCGTTTTCATGCGTAGTGCTGGACCCAGCAATCGACTGCCGACCAATGGCTTTTTGTGTACATGGTGATACTGACGCGGTAAAGTTTTGTCGGTCTAATTGAGTTTCAATCCTGAAATATCCTTGCTCAGACGTTCTTATGATTTTCTTCACACGCCATCACTAGCTTTTATGGATCAAAAAGATATGCCTCCTTGTGACTTTGTTTCACCAATACACAACGATTCTTTATAAATTTACTCTTGGCTAGCTTTCCATGTCAACACCGAAATCTTGAAAACACCTCCTAGTCACGCTGTTGCAGTAGAATAGTGGTGTTGACGTTAGAATTCGTATTCTTTGAGCAATCAATGGAAAAAAATCTAACGCAAATGAAGAATAACTACGACACCTAAAAAGCAGTTTTGCACTCTGGTTAATAAAGAAATATTTGTTGAATTTCTCTTCTCATACGAGAAAAATGTTAGGATGAGAAAGCCACAATGAGTTAGAACCGCTTGGAAATATACTTCTCATATAATGATTACCAAATCCAAATAACGGTTGGCTTAACCGACACAACAAGAATTATTTGAAAACGAAAATTTGCTTCAACCTAAAAGTTTAAATAGCTTTTGACGAAAAAGTTTCCCATCATGACATCAAGATTCGTCCGTGGTTACTTATAAATATTGTGAATACCATAGTTCCTCATTGATGCAATTTCTTTCGCGCTGAGATGACTTTATGAGGAAGTATTTTTAAGTAATTGGACAAACCTATGAGATTTGCGATCTTTCAATCCTTCTGAATAGTGATTTGCCTCTAGTATCAGAATCAGGAAGGGACATTGTTAAGACAGTTCTAGTCTCCGCCCCCTACCTATATCAGCAGTTACAGTAAACAGCTCTTCCGTTCCCTTCACTCATGACCCTTAACCCAACCTACTTTCACTTTTGCTATTAGACCGGTGATCGTCATCGCATGATACTACAAATCTCATACAATTTTACATGATAATCCCAATATATTATTTCATAACACAATTCCTTTGGCTGAGCTTGACATACCTCACTTCTTTTGTATTTTATCAAAAAATGTTATCTGATTACTAACACAGTCTTATGTGAATATTATGATAGTCCTATCCTATCAGTTTCGCTCTATCACTATTGTAATCTTGATGTATTATTTATGCGTTTTTTTAATAAAGGTTCAATTACCCAAGCTTGAGGTGCAACCACTCAAGTTTGAGCAAACCTTACGATTACTAAATCCGAGACTTCGCATATTCACTACGGATGGTTTTGGCAAACCTTACAAAGCTAAGACAATCAGTCGAAAATTTTCGATTAAGAACAATGCCGTCATGTAAATGTTATGGTAAAATAAGATAAACTTTGGCGTTGATCAATCCCTCGTGGCGAGATGCGGCTAGGCATTCGTGTTCAACGTGATGTCGTGTAGATGGTTTAATGCGAGCCTGGTCTATACAGTGACAATATTTAACCACTCGTTAGTGCTAGTTATCTTACTCAGATTTTTCTGGTACCAATTGACCGGCTTTGGATGGAGGGCGGGCTTGGTAGACCTAGAGGAAGGCCACGAACTCATTCGGGCCTGCGTGTCACCATAGCACCTCCACTACTGCGCCTCCAATGTATTAGCAGTATTTCCGGTAGGTAACCAGCACGGAATACATCATTATAATTAAGATGCGGATTACTGAAGGACACATACTTGATAATTTATTTTAAGATCAAAATGTTGTGTAACTAAATGTACCAATACTTTTAGGCCTGAATATTTTCAATTTTGAGTTGTTACATTTCTTTCTATATCTACCTGCTTGAAAGCATCGGGGTCTAGGAACGATCTGTAACCACCGTTTTGTCGCTGTATTGTTAGAGGATCGCCTCCCTGATAAGCCACTAACCATTTAAGCAATTGATGAAGAGCTTCGCTTTCAGCTGATTCATTCGCCAATGAGACAGATAAAGCGAGTAATGCCTAGAATATAATCACAATTATATCAGTTATATATGAATGATATCAGTAAGACTGATGATTAAGTAGGATCGAAAACCTTGCAAGCTCTGTTAAATATCTAAGCCAAAATGGAAATATCTACACGCATTCATAAATGTTTGATCTATACAAAGATTACGTAACATCTTCTCTTGATGACTGTCAATCTAGCGTCATCACATCAAAGGCTTGTTCTGTGCCTTTGTCATGTCCTGTCTCATTGTTTCACACTATATCGATCAGCAAACTACTGCAAAGCATTTCCACGACTTTGAGAGAAAGTAGAAAACTTGGAACCTTAGGTGGACTGCCCCTCTCGCTTCTAATTTGCTAATGTACTGATTGCACTGCTGAAGACCTCGATACCTGTGAAACCTCAGGTGTTTTACTAGTTCATAATGTTAAGGTGTTACATGCACTCACCCGATAACGGGATTGATTTGGCGATTGGTGAGATAAGAGATCGAGTTCCATTTAAGGTTCCAAGTTTCGTGGATAAGATAAAAAGATGATGGGATATCAAAATTACGTGATTATAAACTATCATGAATAAGAAATAAAACAACTATTATAACGTTTATAGCTGAACTACATTGAAAATTCTTTTCTAAGACGAAAAAATTAAATGGTCAGGACAACTTTTGACATTAAATTTCATCTCATTTAATCTACTTGTATCTAGATTTACCGTGTGAGCTTCTTACACATGTGAGCTAAGTCTAAATTAAATAAAATACACTTTCGAAATTTTTACATTGAAACTGATCTAGATGATGTACCGAAAGATAAAAAATTTTCATATTGCTTGAGCTCTACGAGCAGAAGTTGTCTTCGCATCGAATAATTACGCTTCAAACAAAATCGTTCACCCTTCTTCACAATCACATAAACAATCTTTCTAAACATGAACACAACCTCTGCCAAAAATAAGTTTGCCGTTCAGATACATATCACGTAACAAGCACAAAGTATTGGACAAGCTACTTCTGCCATAATAAGTTCAAAGTTGAATGTTGAGCTCTTAGGCAGAACTCCACGCACGATTCAATAATTTAAAAATTTCGTTGCCGGTTGTAGAACCTTTACAATAAGAATAATTTTTAAAAATTACAACGCTTAAAATAAACACAACGAACCTCTTGATTGTTTGGTTGGATCTTCAAGCATTGATTGAACGCCGTTATGGCCTTCGAGTCATTTTCATTCTCAGCATGTGACAGACCAAGCCGACACCATGCCTGAATTTCATTTCTTTCACTCAGAATATCATTATGATTGCTACTGTAATAACAATCAGTTGTTTTGTGCACCACGAAAATCTTTCAGATAAAAATATTCTCGAATTACAATTTCTATGAAAATCCGCTCAGTAATAAATTTTGACTCCTATCATTAAAATGAGGCGATTTGCTAGTGATATCTTTTAGTGAGTCTCTGAGAACGATACTTCTATTAGAAATACAAACAAGTGATTTTGTTTACATAAAAACTGTTTAGGAAAATCAACTGACATGGGACACTAAATATGTTATTGAGCCATAAATACAAGGAAAAAAGCTATCTATTTTGCCAATTCATTTTGAAGAATTCAGAGAGCAGTACTGCATTAAATTATATTTCACTCCAAAAGTAGAACATAGTGCAAAGAGTGTAAGTAAACGAGTGAAAATTTACAGTGAATAAATCAATAATTTATAATGAAGAAAGAAGAAATCGATTATTACATCTCTAATAATTATGCCAAAGTCTGTAAGTCGAGTTGTATGGAGCTGCACATTAACGGTGCAAATGAATGAAATCGAGTTCTATAGCATATTCAATATGAACAGACATGCAGTTTTTCATTTTGATGTTCACAGCTTTCTTGGACAATCCCGAAGTTTCATCACATTGCATATTCATCACACATTGAGTGAAATTAATCGTACGACAGGTTCTTTTTAACACAACATAAAGCCGCACTCACAACGAAAAAAACCTGTCTAAAAAGAATTCAGGTACTTAATTTATACGATCATCACATGCTTCAATTGGATTTTTGCTGATCGTCGACAGAGACGAGCGTGCGCCAGCAACCCTTACAAATCTTCCAATCACACTCAAAAATGAGGTAGTCCGGTGCATTTTTTTCAAATAGATAGCATCGATTTTTTACGACTTCTTAAGGACATATAGCCATCCAGTTTTGTGTTTTATCCGTGGGGTTTCTGATGAACCCAATCATGTTCATCTTTTGTGCATCTGAAATTATCTATATTGACGGATCACCCTCATGAAAATCTTAGCGACTTTTCAAGAGGAATGGAAAATATAGCCTATCGGAGGTAACCGTTGCTGCAAAGTTTCACACGTGATAGTATACTCGCGTACATGCAGCCAGGTTTTCCTTCATGCATAGTGGATAAGTTAATATAATGTACAAAATAGCACATGAGTTTAACAGAAGGAAACCAGCGAAAAAATAAGAGCACAGAGGATGTAGTGAACACAACAAACCACGTCGAACACACATTTTTAATTCCACGGCTACTCTTTTCTTAACGTATGTCTTAATAACTTCGATATTAAAAAAGCAGAATGAAGGATTATTAAGCGCAAGGTAAAGCTATGGGTTTTCTGTGTCACGCAAGTGATAGGCGAATCCGATGCCTATCAGATATTTGTGATCAAGGATGATTGATGGAGTTGTGCAATCCAAGCTGTCGCAGTCCAGATAAGCTGTACACGTGACGCGTGTAAAAGATAATCGGTGGACATGAACCGCACGTGGTCTCCACTGGAAAGTAAATGTACTGCAGTAAGTTAATCTGCGAAATGCTCAGATTTTCGAGGAAATTCTACAAAAAGATTTTGATGCTCAGAGAATTTGTAGAGCAAGAAAAATCGTTGCGTTACCCCTGCGAACCATAAAGTTTGATTGATAGTCGTTCGATTTAGTTAGTGAGTAATTAGAGACCATGTGATTCATCACTGGAATGTATCTCGTATCCGACCTACGTAATCTTTGTTAATACACAGATTACATTGTAATTCTGCTATTTCAGCGCCAACGCAAAGTAGAATATCGGTTTTTTTCTTTTATATGATTGGTCCAGTAATCTCTCTCAATGAGGAATTGTAAGCTGGTTAGTTGCGAAGCTACGTGGCGCGACATCAGGTAACGTATAGAGGGTGGATCGCGGACCAAGATTAGCCGTGGAAACAGTAACAAAACTATGATGAAGAGGGCGTCAATAATTTGACCTTGAAAGAACTTCCGGCATGGCAGCGTCGAGTAGGACAAGTACGGAGAGTCTGCTAAAATTTCAGCGCCGTATTAAGCCTGGGCTGCTAAATGTGAAAGGAAAAAGATGATCGTAGTTGTGCTGAGTTGGTGGCAAAACTCGGAACCTCAGGCGGGAATCAAACCCGCACTTACAGATATCCGGTTTGCCATATTGATCCATTACACTGCCGAGGCCCTTGTTCTACAACCCCTCAATGCTTCACTTATTTTGGGTCATCCTGCAGTTATCAGCTTAACTGGATGCAGTGTCGATATCGGCTGACCAGATCTATCCGTTAACGGGCGAGTGCTGATAATGGTACCCACTTACTATAAGTAATAAAGCAAAATAAAATTACAAAGATGATCATACAGCGAACAAACATTTACAACACATTTCTCCAAAAATTAAAGGCCTTCTTATGCATGCTAAGAAAATCAGGCATAACGTTATTAGAGTAGCCGAAACAAGAAGACAACAGCTGCTAAGCGTTGTTTACAACACTGGAAAAAAACTGTTACTTGAAACATGCGATTGCAGAGGTGTCAGCGGTGTAGGTGTACTCGTTGATTCGAACGTGATCATGAACATCGATTCGTTTAAGCAACTAACAATAATCCAAATTGAAAAGACGTAACCCAACACTACCTTGACAGTCTTCATCGTCTATGCTTCTACTTCACAATACGATGAAGGTGAGATGAAAGTATGCTACATGGACTCGGAAAAGTTCTACAGAGAAGACCGCATATTCTAAGAAATTATTGTTGGCGATATTATTGCTAAAATTGGCCGCAAAAGCCCGCAAGTGTGAAGAACGTCACATTGGAACTCGAAAGGAATGAACAGGGAAAGCGGCTTTCAGAGTTTCTCATGACGAACAAGATGACACATGGTAATTCTCTATTTCAAAAGTCCTTTTCCCTACGAAGGACGTAAGAGTCTTCTAATGGAAAGTGCCATAACAAAATGGATCCCGTAATAGTAAATGGAAGGTTTTGCTAACGGATGTCGCAGTCGTTCCAAAGGGATTGGAACAGAACATCTGAAGAACCTACCAGCCAGTTCTCATTAAAACACTGGCTCGACTCTTCACACACAAAATTCGTACAGGTTTGTGATTAAAAAGGTGGATTCGACAAGACGATAGTATTTTGCTAAAGCTGTTTATAGGCACTCTTGAGAACATCACGCGAAAATTCGGACGAGACCATATGGGAGCGAAAATCGACGGTCTGCAACTTCACCATCTTCGCTTCGCCGATGACATCGTATTTATTACACCAAACATTGAGCGAGCGAAACAAATGTTAGCCGATTTCGACAGTGTTTGTGAAGAAATTGGCCACAAGTTAAATCTTGAGAAGACGATGTTCATGAAGAGCGAACACGTTACTGTTGCCCTATTTACGTCCAACGGAAGAAATCTCCGAGTGCTCAAGCTATGTGTACCTAGGTCGTGAGATCAATATGATGAACGACTCAGCACCAGAGCTCAGCAGAACGATACGAGCGGCTTCAAAAATATATAAAAGCATCGAGCACGTAGTAAAGAGGACAATTAAGACAAATCTCCTAGCGCACCTTTTTAATACAGCGGTTCTTCCTGCCTTAACGTATGCTTCAAAAATCTGGATATTAAGAACGCAGAACAAGCGCTCATTGAGCGAAATACGTTATTGATAGGGTGATGATCTATCGAAAGAGTGATGCTTGGCATTTTCCGTGTCACACAAGTGAAAGAGGGTGTACGAAATTCTGATCCACATCAACGATCAGAAATCAAAGACACAGCCATGGACGGCAAGCTTTTGAAAACTAGGTGTGCCGGACACGTGATCTGCAAGAATGGTGACCGGTAGACACGAGCTGTAAGTGGTTTGATCCCACTGGATATCAAACGTACTGCAGGAAAAAGACCAGCCCAACGGTGTGACCCCATCATCAAGGCTCTAAAAAGGAATGACAATGCTCAACGAGTTCTTAGAGCATAAAGAATTCATTGAGCCCATAAAATACAAACTGGAGTCTGTTATGCGAAAAAAGAGTCGTTGGACTACATTTATTAAGACAAATACTGAATACTCGCGCGAGATAGGGACAAATAGAAGTTTAACTGATGCACGCCCGACTTATTCGATGATCAACGTAATCCAGGTAATTCAGATAAACATGCCTGGTGGAAAAAGATCAAACCCCACCTTTTTAACAGCACGTGTAACAATGCCTAGTGACTTTCGATCAGGTTAACCCGATCAAGTTCCCGAACAAAGATGGGCTTGAAGTTTGATGTTTGCTCCTCTCTTTGTTACATCTCATAAACTCAGAAATGTTCACATAGCCACTCGTTTCTTTCTAATACACTATTATGCTTTATCACACACTATGTTGACCTATCACTTGATGTTAATGCATATAGCTTGAAAATCGAAGATATTCTTTTCACTGAGGGCAAATTCGAGACCAGCACAGCCGATAACAATATTGTCAAGATCATGTTGATTGAGATGTTTTTCTGACAGCATCGTAGACCAGAGAAAGGCTTAGTTAAGCTCAGAGAACCCTTTCGAACTATATTCGAAGAATAGTGTTGGTATGTTGGGAATATATCCAAGATTGATACCATATTAATTAACTCAGCAAAATTTGGTTGATCGACTACATGTCTGCTTACTCGAAACAAAACCGATTCCTTGTTTAACTGAATGATAACTAGGTATGAAGAGTGAATTGCCTGCGAAAACATCGTAAAAAAAGAGCATATTGTGGACTTGGAAGACCTATCCCTTCTACTTTCAAACCATATTCTATTTTAAATAGAAGAATGCTATGTTTTTTTTCAACTGAACGAAAAACTCTATTTAAGGAGGTGTTATCCGCACTTGTTTGATTAGAAGACAGCAGTTCAAAAAAAAAAGAAGGCGGCGATGTTCAGTAGGAAGGCTATTTACTACTTTGAAAACTCTACGAGAAAGTGCAGGTCCAATTTTTCACACTGAAAGATGAAGCATTTTCAAGAATGGGACTCAAAAATCCTTTAGTCTAAGAAAAATTCATTGGTCAGCTAACGCTTTCGCTACCGCTTCTGCTACGACG